>MU869198.1:30650-53585 GCA_036418205.1 Ostertagia ostertagi
CCTGTCATGCTGGAATTCGATCTAGTGAGCAGAAAGGAGGCTACATAGCTCCCTTGCCATGCCACCATCTAAGTCCTAAGAAGACACTACATTTGAAAAACGTATGGCACAATCAGAAAGGATAAAGCTTCTGCCGTTGATCAATCTTGTCTTGGGATGCGGCACGCATTCTACTTCCATTTGTACATTCGTAGTGGCGTTTGAATGCGATGTGGCCTATACAATGACTTGCGGGGGCCAGCCGATGTACAAGTCAGTGTTTTTATCCTCCCAGACAAGTCTGGTACCAATTAACCGACCCCGGAGGGATGGAAGGCTTGGTTGGCCCGGGCGACTCACGACCCAGGATTTGATCCCCGGACCGCTCGCGTGGTAAGCGTGCCACTTGCCACTACACCACTTCCGCCATAATAACTTCTGCTCGGAGGAACTAATATTAATACATAGAATAGCACAATAGCACTATACAATAAAGGGCCTCTAAAGATCAGTCGCAATTGTAGAATCAAGGCTCCTAGAGTCCTCGGAAAAGCCGATAAAGGGACAAATGAGAAACGATGAAAATTGCATTCTGAATTTCCTTCTACTTTCTTTTTTTTTCTTTTCAAGTGGTCATCAATGGTGGCAAATTTATTACTTCCTACGGATAGATTCTATTTAGTTAGGTCGCTAATCTAGGCTTGTGCTGAAATAAGAATTTATCATGCAGTCAACTTTGTATTTACGGGTTGCACGACACTGCCGACTACTCAGCGCAATCTGAAATGCAATACGTACAATAAATAAATAAATAAACAGTAAATACTTCGAAGTATTTCATTCTAGATGAGAACTTGAGTCGTTGGAAATTATCATAGATTGGCCAGCGCAGATAAAAAGCTTTCCGGAACAATAGGTTTGAGACCTGACCAAGAAACTGGCGTTTTTATGTAATTCGATTTATTCTTTATTTCGCCTATACTTTCCTCACGTACATAATTCTAATATAAATAATCCTCTTTATTTCAATATTTGTCGCGTACTTGGTTTCTTTACATATTTATTCCTATTGATTTGATTTTTGAATACTTTATAGGAAGTCCTTCGAAGAAAGAACCCAATCGAGAAACGCTCCAAAACATCGGGAGGTGAACTTTTAAACCCCTGCCGTTTTTCATGGGCGATCCTCAACGATCCTAGCGCTAATCTCAGTCCTTCTTTGACCATGCCCTTTCCAGTCGGGCATCTTAGGTGGCTGAACGTCCCTTTTAGCAGCAAGCCGCCAGCGAAACTACACACTCAACCCGGGAAATTAATCTAAGCTCCGGCAAGCGAGCAGTAATCGCCCCGAGCTGATTATTCATAAGATAGTGCTAGAGGAAATGAATTGACCAGGAAACGAGTTCGGCATGATGAAGTGAGGCGTGAAAAAAGATAGAAACTCGTTGCTTATACGAAGAAAAAAATGTAAAATATGGAGGTAGTTCTTTTTCATTAGAAGGGGAGATAAATCAACGACCAACTTCTCTGTCAGTATTCTGATCAGGGCTGAGTGAGGCGCCGCGGAAAGTTGAAATACGACCCCCTCCCTCTAGTTCCCAAGTGGCAGAACTCCATCTGAATCGAGATGTTCCACCAGAGTACCGCAGTTGAAGCGCGCGCAAGTCATTGAGCCCACATAGGGACGCGCCACGGACTTGATGAGCTCCGGGGTTTGACGAAATAATAAGGTTCGTCTGAGGAAGGAGCGAAACGAACCGTATCTATTATTTTGTTTATAATGGTTTTTCTTTCTTAATTTCACATCCCTTCAGATTAGTGGACTCATTTGAAAGAAAATATCGTCGAAATTCGTGGTCGGATTCTTTGAGCTTGTCCTAATAAATAAATGTGGTAGCCTAGAAATGCTACACGGACCCCTCTACCAGGAAAACTTTAAGTGCACGGAATGGCACGGTTACTGGAAATCTCCGGCCAAGCTTGGCAGTACTGATCAATCCTTTGTGTCTTATGGAGTCCTCTGACTGTGATGTTCCTACCGCACAGATCTGCAACCCCCGGCCGACCTGTTGTGGATTGCTCAACGCACGTTTGACCCTGATTCTGACTACTTGATTTTTTTGTGAAATAGAGCCACTTTTTTGAACGTCAGTGAGAGATAAAGTACTGTGATGACGAAGCTATTGTAAATGCGCCATGCATTCGCTGTCTCGAAACGTGGTGCATATGGACGGGTACAGATTATCCAGCGCTTAAAATTACAAATAGACAGCTAATAAAAAATAAAGGATAAAGCATTTGCCGTTGATCAATCCCTTTTTGGGATGCGGCACGCATTCTACTTCCATTTGTACATTCGTAGTGGCGTTTGAATGCGATGTGGCCTATACAATGACTTGCGGGGGCCAGCCGATGTTCAAGTCAGTGTTTTTATCCTCCCAGACAAGTCTGGTACCAATTAACCGACCCCGGAGGGATGGAAGGCTTGGTTGGCCCGGGCGACTCACGACCAGGATGGACAGCTAATGTGCATTTGAAATGTCCCCCAGTCAGGTCTTGTACAAATCAGTAGACTTACTGGGGATGAGGCATGGTCTGCATGAGCGGAAACAGGTTCGCGACTTGATCAGATGAACATGAGTGTGGTGTCGGCGCCACTTGGCACTTCCTCACTTCCGTACTTGAACAGATGACATTTTGAAAAGAGGAAATCAACAAAGTTAAGAGCCAAAATCAATCGCAAGAGATTTTTTTGGATCAGTGTATAATGCCATATCATCAAGAACAAATTAATACGCGATAAGACTCAAGAAAAATCAAAAAGGAAGACGTCTTAACTTCAAAACCTAGTAATTCCATCGAACAAAACAAAGATTCGAAGAGAAAGTGATCGAGACAAAAAAAACGTATAAAATTATGTCTCCGTGAATAATTCTACAGTTCTCATAAGATTAATCACTTTTAGGTTTACGGTTCGGCTTATTCGACTTCAGAGACTGAAATGGTCAAAAGCGAATGTACCTTTTCCCTATCCAAATAAAATCAATCCGCTTCAAGAAATTCATGAAACTCATTTCCAATTTTCAAACATGAGAAGACCATCAAAAAAGCTGAGAGACAACTGATTTTTTTGATGATTGCAATCAAGCGGGGAATTCCAAGAGGAAGATTATGGGAGACTTGTAGTGTAGTGGAAATGCTCCGTCTACTAGAAAATGCAATTGCAGTTTCAGCCTCTGTAGGAGGCCAAACTTTTGGAAGAGCGATCCTCTCTTCTTATGATGATGAATCGAGAAAAAATTTCCTTGTGATAGTAAACTAAACAGGAAGAAAGATAAAGGAATATGAAATCAGCAGTAACGAGCACTAAAACAATGAGTTGCCGCTTTCAAAATCGATACCTAGAAACTCTATCTGATACTCTCTGCTGTTCCGAGTTCATCGTTCTTTGACGCAGGAACTCGCGGCATAACTCGCATGCCTTGCAAACAGCATGGAGGCGGAGATGAGGCAGTTACACTTGGCGCAACCACCTGATCGAGGCTTGGGCCAACCAGGCCTTTCGAAATTCCGAGGTAAGTGAGTCAGAGCCAAAACTGTTTGGAAACAGGCAGCTATGACTAGAGCATCCGCTTGCTCTGCAGATCATAGTGATGGCCGAATAGTGTTCAAATGGTAAGGTTGAATGAAGGTGGAATGCTTGGCGCATCCTAAAGAGGACTGAGGAAAGGGCAAAGAGGGATAAAAAGGAGTGGAGTAATGGAGATGATTGGTAAAAAGGAAAAGGATAAAGCATTTGCCGTTGATCAATCCCTTTTTGGGATGCGGCACGCATTCTACTTCCATTTGTACATTCGTAGTGGCGTTTGAATGCGATGTGGCCTATACAATGACTTGCGGGGGCCAGCCGATGTACAAGTCAGTGTTTTTATCCTCCCAGACAAGTCTGGTACCAATTAACCGACCCCGGAGGGATGGAAGGCTTGGTTGGCCCGGGCGACTCACGACCCAGGATTTGATCCCCGGACCGCTCGCGTGGTAAGCGTGCCACTTGCCACTACACCACTTCCGCCCTTAATACATTGAATTCAACAGCTTCGCAACTCGTTCAGTGAATATTTTTCTGGGGGTAAGAATCGCATGGCTGAAGCTAGAGCTAACCCTTGCACTGGAACGTTCAACGCGGTGAGCTTTAGCTTGCAAGATTACCCCAAAAATAGTTCACTGAAGTATTCTTCTCCTAAACTAGTAAGCGTAACTCGCAACTACAAAGGTATGCATGTTCGAGACCTTGAAGCGCCTCACAGCGCCTCTAGCACCTGTGCACCTCCGTCGTTGTGTCTGCGTCTTACTTGCCCCTATGCTTTTTCTCGTTTTTGTGTCTGTTTTCCCATTCCTAAGCCATTGCTTCATAAATATGTAACCACCAGTAGTATGAAAAAAAAACGGAAGCCGTTCACCACGCAACAAAGGAAATTCCTGATCTCATGATTTTTCAATGGCGATCCGCTTCGCATTTCTTCTTTCATATTATAGCGTATTGCTTGTATCTGAGTGACCATAAAATGTACCTTCAATGGTTAGAAAATGGATTTAACGCTTATAGGAGAAGTATCCCTAAAAATTCCTATTTTCAGAGCTTATAATAAAGTTGATTCTCCTGAAAACAGAGTGTGAAAGGCCCAGAATGTTCGCGTCCGCATTTTTTGAGCGTTACCGTGAGTATTTGGGAGGAAGTGAGTGGCGACAGGGTTCAGTTTGTCACGCGCACGGTCCGAGATCAAAAACTGGACCGCCGTCCGGGCCAGATAAACAGTCTATTCCCACGGGATCGCTTAACAAGCGGCACAAATTGTCTGGAAAGATAAAATGCTTGTACAGGAGCTGGTCCCCACACCACATTGTATGGGTGCAGCCGCATCAATCACTGGGATTGTGAAAGAACGAAGCATGGCGCATCCCAAGAAGACATTGGTTAACGAAAAATCAATCTCACGCTTTTACCAACGCTTTTCAATGAAATTTTGTTCACCAACAAGGACTTCTTCTCGAGGGTTCCGCCTTTCCCTTCGGAGACTTGCTCCGGTCAGAAACTATTACAAAAAACCAAAGCGAGTGACATCGACAGCAAAGTCACATGTTTTCTTATCGGTACTTCTTCAAAGGGCATATTTCCCCATCATCGCCAGTACCCTATCAGATGTTAAAGGTGACTCTGGCTCCACAGTTATGTACTAACAGAGGTGCTGATAAAATACCGGAGCTGATTAAAATCGGTTTTTCGGTTTTCCACCAAAGAAGTCAAGAACACATTTTGAGATCAGAGATCGTGATCACGTCTATAAAAACCTCGAGTTGACACCGGACCTGGAACAAACGCGCAAATCACACCAAACGTCGGACCTCGACCAATGCTGTTATTTATACGGACAATGCAGAGGTAATGATTGACCAAGCCACGGGAATAAAGCACGAATAAAATTGAGGCTATATCTGTTGTTGTAAGGATTAAAACAGCGCTGAATAACCCTTGGGATCCACTCAGTTGTCACATCTAGTACGTATCGCAACACGGGGCATTCCTCTAGGAGGAACCTAAAAGAAGACACGAGCTTCGGAGGATGGAGAAATGTTTGATGTACCTTGGCGCCCCTGCACGATAAGCGCCGTTCTTTTTAGTTTAAATTTTAGGAGTAAAAAATTACAGAAAGAGAAGAAGCACTTCAAGGAGGGAGCGGTGAAGACGCATTGAGCGAATGTGAAAAAGGTAAAAAGTCTGCAAAAAGAGGAAAGAGCATAAAAATGGAGGATTTAGTCGATTAATCTAAAAAGTTCCAGCAGGGGGCTCACTGGTGACGATGGGACCAAGGTTTAACTTCAGAAACTCGAGTCTATCCTAAAAAGTATGAAGCAAGTCCATATCTCTGGGATTTCTTGAACTGATGCCATGAACTGCTTAAGAGGGCAAGAAACATTTGGGCAGCGGCGGAGGACAAGCAGTAATACAAATTGAGTGGCCAAATTGCTCTAGCAGTTTGAATGATACGAAAAGCGTGGCGGATATTCAACAGCCTCAAGAGATTGAGCAACAGTTCAAGTCGACCTTATCAGCGTTTTCTGCCTGAGAGCTTACACCTCTCCCCTCATTCATTTACCATTCATATGACTTATGCATAGTTCAAAAATCAAAATGATCGAATAAAATATATTCAAAAATCGTTGAATATTTTTTCCACAAAAAGCAAGCCCATACGAGAACCCCCCGGAAAAACTCACCACCACTCACATCGTAACTGCCACGGGGTCGCGGTCGTTCGACGTCGCGATGTATCCATAAATGTCAAACCACTCTGCACAGAAGCATAGCAAGCGTCGCCTGAAATCAGAAGGCAACTTACTCAGAGGCAATGACGTCATCTCACGATAATTATGGCGACGGCGAATTCAGCTGGCCAGCTGTGCCAGGAATTCATAACGAGTTCACGAGAAAAGCGGAAAACAGAAAAGTGGGCTTGAAAAGCGAATCGCAACAAGCCGTGGCGTGAAAATACCAGCGAAAAGCCGAAATCGATAACAACGGCGGCTGTGATGAGAAAATGCTCGGCTGATAAGCGATAAGAGAACATGGCGGCCAGATGAGTTCAATGAGGAAAAACCGCTGCTTGTGGCGTGACTTGACCGAATGACAGCTCCAGTGAAAGGGTTCGTCAGGTTTTTTGTGCCGTTTTTCCCCTTAGCGCTGCTCTTTGATGAACAGATGCAGTTCGAGCGAAAAAAAGAGCTATTTGTGAGTGATGAAGTTTGAATGTCTATGGGCGCTAAGTCAAACTTACATATGCGTGGGATCAAATCCCAACTGACCAAGCTGTTTTGATTGTTATCAAGGGATTACTTATCCTCCGACTGTCCCGAAAGAGGAACAGAGGTTAATTTGGCCTCAATTACAAAGTTACCTTGGAAGGTGAAAACACTGATTCCAACATGAACTATTTATTACAGCTACGGAAAACCTTTGATGGAGATGCAATGGTTAGCAATAACCCCATTTGGCCCTAACAAACAACTACTTTGACCTGCATAGCCCTCAATTTGAGTTCGTTCCCAGCAGGGTAAAATCTAGACCCAGCCAATAGAACGCTTTATAGCAGCAGGGTGAGGTACGTGGTAGCTACTCAGCTAGGAGAAGCGCGCGCCACTGCGCTGTGCAGTCACTGACTGCAGCAAACGGTCTGGTAAGTAATTGCTCAGCGAAAGGCGTTAAGGTCAAATGGGACCGAATGCACGGCGTATTCCAGCACCAAGTGCACTATAAATTTTGTGAGTACAATATCGATATTAACAATAGCTGTGGTAAATGAGATCTCGATCACGTTGTAAAAACTTCGAAGCTAAACACTCTATGTATAACGATTGAGAAACCAACAAGTAAATGTAGGAAAAGGATATCTGCGTGAACTTCTGAAGCTGCCACCAACAAACATCGCCGGTGACATACACTCCGACTTGCATGTAAAACCATTCAAATTGGGTTTTTAAACCTCAAGCGATCATAGTGAAAACTAATCATGTTCTTCACACTTCTCAATGTTCTTTACTAATTTTATACAACTTTTTTCTCAGATTTATTTCGACGTTTTTATCAGTTGTAACTTCATCAGTTGGCATGCTTATTTATTTATACCAGATTAGTCCCCCGTCAACCGCCGGGACCTTCCTTTCCTGCGCAAGCTTTCTATCCTCCGCTATGGTCCCTTCCTCCTGTGACACCAACACCTCCTGGAAGTGACGCGTATGCAACACAATGGTGTTTCATACAGTAGAAGGGACACAATCATGATATGACGGTAGATTTTTCGCTTCCCTTCCTCATCCTCCCTTCCTCTCTCCACTGCCCTCCAGCTGCCACTGCAGCACCATGTGGAATGAACGGAAGTGTGCTAAGCAGGTGTTTATATAGCCCTAAGAGTGTATCACAACTATCCTGCTACAAAACATTGATATCTCAAATCCTGTAAGCTACCCGATTTGTTAGCGGTTTGTTTATCCCATGAGCTTCCTTCTCACTCACTTCATTTTGCGGACGGACACACATACATACAGATACACAAACCGACACACAAAGTTAGCGCTTTATAAAATAGAAGGATATCTTTCAAAAGCTGTGATCTCACTAAACTTGATCTCTAGATTCAGACCCTATGAAAATAATGATTCAACTTAATAACTAGCCTTATAAAAATAGATATTTAGATTACATGGCTCAACCTACTCAACGACACGTTTGAAATAGCAGTGGATGTCTTCAATCTCTAACGAGGAATCAATCAAAGAAACAACAGCTTGTTATTGTTGACGAGTCATTCTTTCGCAACGACACGAATGAACGAGGCAGTTGGAAAGAGGTGGTGACAAAGAGGAAGATGAATGAGTCGGAGAGTGAGTGGCCTTTGTCTGTGAGCGATGAGTACTGAATGGTTGATGAACCTAGGGAACTACTACTCGTGTACCCGGATACTAGCACACGAAGAATTTACATAGGTCCAATCAGCAGTCCAAGAAGCCTCACTGAAGCAGAATCAATCGTCATGTTGAGAAAAAATCCGAAATTTAAGGATCACCCCCACCTTCCCCGTTGGAGGGTTTCCCCAACACAACCTCCCACGGTTAACGATAGCTGCACTGCCGCTTGAACTTGCCTCCTCTTGAAACACTTCGCGACTCTCCCACCCCCGCTCTTCTTCCCACTCTTCCCAAGCCCTAAAAAAGCGTCGACAAGCAAGAAGTATATCCGGCTAAATTCTCAAAATTTCTCGATTTCGTGAAAATTTACAATTCTGTTGCTTCACATGCCCCTCCCAGGAGATGTCCCATCAATTTCTAAAAATACTACCCCTTCTCTATCCGCGTTAAGAAAATCTGGCGCTCATGTCCTTAGGGGGACGTTGAAATGAATAGGCCGCCTAGAACTCGGAACTCGGAACTAAGCCTTGGGGAGAGGGAAGGATTTAAAGAGGATGTAAGCAGCCATTGTTGGCCCTGGTATTTATTCACAATACTGTGCTCAGTCCTAGTGTCCCCCACCAATGGTTTTTGAATGCCTTCCTTCGAATTCTTCCCCCTAAGGATATGAGCGCCAATCCATGCGAACGGCGGACCCTGCACTGGAGGTCCGAAGAGAGTGAAAATTCTCGATAACATGAAAAGAAGACAGAAAAAAAACGTCAGAATCAGATGCCATGCACAACAACGCGCATGGGCGCCATCGTGGTGGCTGCTTATCGGGCCCATTACTGTCTCGCATGGATACCCCGGAACATACCCAAGCCTCCGATAAGTCTTTCGAGCAACCACGAAAAAGCTCGATACCACAGGAGCTTTTTAAAGACAAAAATAAAAAATAAGATTATAAGTCAGATTGACACTGAAGGCTTTCTTGCTTGCTGGTAGTGTACCGGTCAAAACACTTGCCAATCCTTCAGCTGCAACACTCCTCCCCCCCCTCTCCTCTCCTTGGCTCCTCATGGTATTCTCATGGTAACATTCTCATGGTAAGCAAAAATAGAATTAGTAGAAGGAAATCTTAGAAAACTGATCAGTTTAATAGTTGGACTTGGAGACAGCGGCGATCAGTCGAAGATGAGATGCCTCTCTTTGACCACCCCTTTAAAACCCTCCCCTTCCTCAGATTCATTCCAAATCCTGTTTCATGGCTGGATTAGATGAGCTCTACCCTTATAAATATCGAACCAGCTTCTTCCTGACTACAAGATATATTCCTTGGATACGGACACCAAAAAAGCTGGATTCAATCAAGGCTAAACTCCAGCGCTGCCGGCAAAAAAATCTATGGCAGAGCTCCATGTACTAAGCAAAGGAGATGAAATGCGGAGGGCCCTTACTGAATTGCAGCGGGTTTTATCCTCAAATCGGAACTCGAAAAAACGAATCGTGAACTAAAAACGATTTCACTCGAAGAATGGCGCCACTTCGCTGCCAGCGATGTCTATGTCCTCACACGATGTGTATTCATCCGAAAATCAAATATTGACGAAGAAATAGGCCTATGCAGATTCATATCGGCTACTGTGAAGAGTTTTCTAGTACGATTTCAAAGAAACCCGAAAGGTAGGGAATGAGAAGTAACCACGGTCACATCTGGACCAACCCACCGCGACAGTTCGAAGGCCAAGCTGCACGGAACTCGATCGTAAACCCCAGACCGGGCGCGGCATCTGCGAAGCGCTGTCGTGATAGCCTAAATTAATGGCCATAGCGGCTGGTTGAACGGAGACAGTGGCTGGTCACGTAACACTTTATACAGCCTGCTACTGTAACCTTAGATCATAAAATCCAGATGTAATGATCGTAAAAGACATATTGTCACGGGAATCAAAGAAATGATTGCTTAGGTTGACCTTAAGTCCGACGGAGATGGGGTCTGGGAGGATGAGCTGGCTCTACATAGGCAAAAGTGCCCCGAGAAATGTGCAGGTGGCTGATTTTATCAAGTTTTCAGGAAGTATTGAGATCTAAAGAAGAGGAGGATCTCAAGGTGAAAATCACAGGGCTAAAGGGATGGGTGGTGAGGGTTATAGTGAAGGCCAAGCCGTGCAGAAGAACGGGACAGGATTAAGCCACTCAGGATAAAGTGGCGACCAACGGCTGCATAACCGATGACCCTGGGGAATCTCAGGGTCATCCGCTTGAGAGAAGTTTGAACGGCTGGCCCAAACGGGCAGACGTCTGTTCACGGAAAATGGATGACAACAAAGGCGACGACGTGGCACATGCGGTGAGCGACGAGGTCGTCCTCAACCGTCGCCAACATCAGCCCATCCCAACCTCGCGACCTCCCCCGCCGCTTATGTTTGTTTCCACATTTCAGGGCAGGCCATCGCCGCGCCCGCCGAGCCGCTCCATGGGGTCACGTTCTCTGTTTCCACTACAAACATATCCAATAACAGAATGTTGAGTGGATATTAGAGGACCCACGAGACCGAGGAGTGGCGGGGTCGGACACCCCGGATCAATGCCCTCTTCAACGGCGGCGGGCGACTCAAGGGATCATCACCGTGACCACTAGTTTGTCCACTTGTTGTAGCAGCCAGCGTTGAGTGATTCCTATGGGGTAGAGTAAGGGAGCACCCTGATTCCCCGACGAATTGGCTTATTTGCAGTTTATTATGCGCCTGTTTCTTGGAAAACACAGGCGTGTGAGAACACCCTTGAAAATTAGTCCAATCTCCCTGTTTTTTTTTTCGGGAAAAGACCCACTAATTCCCTCGAAGAGCTCTTCTGACGGTTTCAACTCGCCCTGCCCAGAACTCTTAAAAATGTGTTCATAGGTGAATAAATCTATGTCTTGAAGCTACGGTAGGGCACAATCTACGGTAAGCATCCCATCACTTACAACCATGAGTTCGAAGAAAACTTATCGGAACACGCCATGCACACGTCATCTTTTTGCCACGTGGAACTGATTGAATGGGTGTGCCTCCCATACAAACGCTCTCAGGGGGCAACTGCCTATAAATCCTTAGATATTGTCCAGCTATCAACAAAAAGCTTCAAATCGAAGGTGACTGGTTTGAAACTGGCACAAGTCGTACCAGTGAAATAGGCTTATCTCGATGGCCCTTCTCTTTGCCACAAGGTCGTAGGGTTCACAAAACCCTGTTTAAATGGCACTGTATGGTATTAGGTTGGAAAGAAAGTTCTGCAACACTCTTTCCAAAATTTTCTTTTTTTCTGAAAAATTCATAGGTAACATTTATGACTACCAAATGATAGAGCATTCTCAAGGCTTCAATCCACGAGGTGGATATAAGTGCTGCAGTCAGTAGTTATCCAAGAAAATTCAAAAAATCTCGACCACTAGTAAACCCGTCCTCCGAGTCACTGTCTAGTACAAATGTCTCCAAAACTATGGACTCGTGTCAACGACCGACACTATCCGCATGGCTTCAATAGGCATGCCGTTCACCGCTACAGCGTGTTTCACCTTTACCAGCGCTTTCGATCTTTTGATATTTTTATAAGAAGCCAGCAGCGTCCCGCACACTCCATTACAGGTAGGGCTCTTACGGAAGCTCCACTACAAATTCTTCGTTATGGGCACCATTGTGTAGGTAGAGGTCTAGGCTGCGAAACTCCAGAAGCTGGCCGAGGCAGCTCGTCAGAGCCCTCGTACCGCGACAATATTCATTTCTTTCATGACATTGCGAATCACCATGATCCGAAATGAGCCCGGTAAGAAATTCTGGAGTGCGGCAAGATTTCTTACCTCTCTTAGCGTATTCCCCTGGTCGAGCTATAAATGACTGCCACCTATCCTGGACCTTAATCATCATCTTGATGACGAAATAATTAGACGATCAACTCCAACTCGAAAGTGAGGTCGCCTCCTTTCTCGACCATCCGCGATCCACCCCTTATCGTGGAGCCCTCTCCAACGCTTAACGCTCTCTCTACTACTTAATCCCACGCTGGGTCGCGACAGGAGGTCACAGTCAAAGTCGGGAGCATCGAGAAATTTTCTGAGTGTTGAAGACAAGTGGTGGACACTCATTGTAGATATATGACCGGTCAGGAGTTTTAAACGAAAAAGATAAAATTAAAATTATAAATTTAGAAAAGTGTTGCAGAACGCAAATACTATATCTTCACCAACCAATAATACATAAATACGTATATAACAGCATATCATATCTCCCATCTATAGAGAGGCCCAACCTACCGACCCTATTTATGCTGGTCCCATGAGAGTGTGGCACATTATACGTGTCTCATAAATTCAAGAGTTAACCGTCAGACACCGTTGGAATGAACGGAACGGCGTCCCTCTATTGACAATGGAGGCAACATGACAGTCAAAATTGAGCTAGCATGGAACATTGTCCTAAACATGTATCCAAAACTAGGGAGGTCAATACTGCTGCTCCTCTGCCAGTTGACGTGATTCTATTGAGGGTCACGCACCCAGCTTAAGCAACCGGATCTATAGACTATCGGTCAGATTCGTTACGGAATACACAGGCTCAGCGTTCCCATTCTATTGCGGATTCGCATAGCGCAAACTGTTTCTATGTTCATATTCTAGTGAAGAATGTGTTTCGAATTCCCGCGCATTTAAAGACTGTCACTCGATAGTTCTCCCTTAGTGAGACATAAGTCGATTCGAGGGTCTCTCAGTGGTACCAGAGACAGCATAGAGACGTGTCGATTGCGCTCGTGCCTCGCGGTCACATCCTATGCAGCTCGTACGGCACACATGGTAACGTGGCGAATTTCCATTGTCACTTTGAGCGCTTTTAGAGTCAAGTATGAGTTAGCGCACAGTGGCACACGTTAGTAAACAATGATCGCGAACAACCACGAGCGGAGACTCGACGCCGTTGCCTCGTCTGAATTCTAAGTGTTATTTGAACCAATTAGATTCACAAATTGCCCCGAAGAATGTTCATAACATAATATCCAAATACTAAAAAATATACTTCTGCTCGAGTTTCTATTCATTACACACTAGCCTTCGGCTACACTATCCACAACGATGAGAGTATGGAGAGCTCAAGCTATACGAGCACGAGCCACTACTCGGCTATAGAACTACATCCCTGTGGCTAATCAGCGAGAACAGGCATGTAGAAGGGACGAGCGAGAGCTACAACGGACGGCCACAATCGCGCGGACTTGCGAAAGCTGTCCTGGCAGACAAACACACCGAGCGCCGTAAATGCGCTAATAACCAACACGTCACTCCTGATTACAACAAAAAGCGTATTTCTGGCTCGAAGTCATTCTATTCTCTATATCATCAATCGCGATTTCAAGCTTTTTATTAGGATATCCCATGAGTAGTGTCGTTTTTTCCATACAACAAATTCTATGCTGAAATCTCCTGACTTTGTACTAGCTTGTATACTAGTCGAAAGAGAATTGTCTGCTCTACGAGTACTATATTATAAGCCTGCGAAAAAAGGGGTCCAGTCGACGGGAATCAGCCAAACCGACAGCTAGCTCTAGCTCTATATTTCCTAAGGAAAAATCAATCGTTCATAGACCTTCTACTTACTCATGACCTCCTCCTAGACATCCTGCGCGCTGGGTTGTCGGAAAGCTTCGATTTCTTTTTAGTTTTGTTTTTCTGGGTTTATAGAGATTTTGAAGTAAAATTCTTCCGTAGTATTGTGTTGTTCCGGAGCCTCATAAGAACCTAAATGCTATATAGCACAAAGAGGCATCAAAATTTATTTCAAAGAATTCCAACAGTTCACAAAGTAAAGAGTAAAGTAAAGCCGAAAAAACTCCGAAAATTCGAAAAACCAGTAAAGAATTCAAAAAGAAATTTCTTTGAGATCTTCTGCGATCATTCGGCGCATGACACCTTCGTCAGGCCTGAAGTACACTCATCATAGGAAGTAATTTGGTGGTTTCCCGAATCCACACACATACTCACATGCGTATGCCTCAGCCAAATATTAAGCCGCTCTTACGGAGCCGCGCCGTAGCTACGAGTCAGGATTAGGCAACCAGCAGAAGTTCTTCTGGGTGTGATGGTGGGCTCCCTAAGCACGGCGAGCGTGCAACAGAATCGCCGACTCGCGTCTCTGTCCGAGACACTGCGACCGAAGGCACGCCACCGTTTTGGAAGGTGCCGCCGCCAAGTATCTGACATCCACTATGACTGCGCCACTCCTGCTTCCCGTAATGAATAGTCGCGAAATCCATAGAATCCGTCAGGGGCCTAAAAATGGCACAAAACTGAAAAGACATGTCCACCACATATCTCTGTGCCCACACTGCAGTCCTCGAGCGGACCACACATTTTGCTCGCCGCACATTAAGGCTTTGGCGCTGGCCCCGTCAACTTAAACGTTTTATTTTCCGTAATGCTGCTATACTTTTAGCACCCGCCTTCATCGCTGACGCTCTAGTGCAGAACAGTCTAATAGAGCACACTAGAGAGTCAAATAAGTTAAGATATTAAAAAACCTTCGAGTTTGTGTATCGAAGATATATCGCCTATTAGGGAAAGGTGACAACTCGAGGGCGGTGAAATATAAGACGGGTACAATCTCTCCGGGCGGGATTGTAAGTGGAAAAATATGGCCGTGCGCGTCTTGGTTCTCAAAACGGCATGAAACTTGTTTGGAGAGTGAGAGGGCACTCATGAGCATTAGACAGATACACAACATCCACGAAAAGACATATACCCAAGGGCTATCACAGACTCCCGCGCCAAGTCAGCGGGGCGAAGGAATTAGTACCAAAAGAAACATTTTTGGTCAGTTACGAACCTCGAACAGCGTGGCGACATATAGAGAGAGCAAGCGAAATTATCGAGCGAGCGAGCTGCTCCAGCTTACCCCACGGAGAGTTCTATACACTCACCACTGGAGTTCTTATAGCGCTTTTGACAGACAAGATTACTTGTAAGCGATGCTGCCCGTGCTGCCCAGTCGTCTGAGTCCGAAACCACCACTATCCCTGTGCTCCTCCTAGCGAACTTACTCTCCAAGACAATATACCGGAAGGAATCAAAGACTAGGCACCGTATCTTACAAATCTCGCGTTCTCCTTTGGGATGCGCACGACCCATTCTCTTCCATTCTGTCATATCTTACGTGGCTTTTGATGCCGATCGTCACGCTGCCGCAAGCGCGCGAGGGTCCCTTCCGATCGTGAGAACAACGTGGCCCAGGGGCCCATGTCTCTAAGCGACAAGTTTAGCAGTGTTTTTCTTCTGATTCATGCCTACCTTGCGGACGTAACTAGTGTGATCGGAAACCCAACTTCAGCGAATCGCTTATCCCGGCGACTAGCAGTAGCGTAAGTGCTTCGGTTTGGTCGTACATATCTTGCGGAGATCGTCACGTATGACTTGGCAGAATGCGAGTCGTTCTTTGCGCGCATCACGAGCGTGGCTGTCTTGTGAGACCACTGAGAGCGTGCCCCATCTGGGCTGTTGCATCCTGCACGAACATCCGCCCATCCCTAATAGTCATTTGTATGGAATAAGAGTATTTACCAAAAATTGATATGCGAGAATATATCTGTCCATCGAGACTCACTAACAACTTGACATTGGCCCTCTACTATCCATGTTAGCATTTCTGAGTTGAAGGATAGCGGGCGCACTCGATGGTGCTGTGACTCCCGAACAGCTAAGGAACTCTGAGACCCGCGGGAGTGTATCAGCCCTCACAATTGGCGAGGGATATGTATTTGGTCCGCGTTAAGGCGGAGAGCGTCATTGCCGTCGCCGAAGCCTCACAATTTTGACATGCGTGAGAACTGCGGAGTACAGTGTTCGTAGTTTTAAGCATTAGGTGCAGCGCACAGATGTAACTTAGCAAGAATTCAGTGGGAGTTGCCGCTCGCGCGCCCCCCCCCTAACTGGAATAGACCCATGACATTTATAGACGGCAAATAAGCAGATTCCCAGCAAATACAATAAAAAACTGAAAGTAGTGCTCCGCAGAGGAGACCAATTAGAACCTGTTCCAACGAAGATTGGCTTATATGAATACGCTTCAGATTGTGCTGTGAATTTATAGCCATGTCCGAATCGTAGAAATACAATAGTTGAACGGGGTCCGATAATGGGCCAAGTGAAGGGGGAAAACCATAGATAGCTGTGCTAACCGCCTTTTTAATGGGTTTCCAAAAAGACAAATGTTTACACCTTCTCCCTCTTTGATAAATTGTTTACTGGATATGGTTCAAATAAGCGTCCTCCCACTAGATAATTGCAGGAGTTGGCTCATAGCCAAGAAAGGGGTAAATATGTTGCTGAATGTATAGAAACATCTCTACAATTATGCCAAAACCACTACAATAAATGACTGCAGCAAGCAAAGTGGATATCAAAAGGAAGAAATCGAAATCGTTGCAAGCGAGATGCGCCATGCACTCGACTTCCACACTAAATTTAAATGCGCTTCTAAGCGACAAAACTTAGATATGCCTAGAGAAGGCAGCTCAAGGATCAGGCGAGTGCTGGGCCCAGAAGGTAAAAAGGGGCGGTGTTGTGAGGATCTGAACATCTTGGGCGTGCAGCATAGCCTCGCCCGGGTCAAATGAGTGCGAGAAAGTGCCCCGTAAGGCACAAATTTCAAGGGGATGTGTACAAATTTGACCACTACTATGGAGGAAATCTGAGAGAAAGCAGCGGATGGGAACTTTCCAGCCACAGCTACTCATGGCTAGAGGCCCTTAGATTCATTAGAACAGCAAGCCGTGAGAGTTTTTCCAAGTTCCATTAGTTCCGGTTCTCTGGGATAGATTTCATTGAGGAACCCGTGAAAAAAGTGCTGTGGAACGAGTTCTGCATGAAATTAACCGTCTCAGGATGATGGCCACCGCCGTCGATGCAACGGTGTGGAAAATTGGCGCACCGGCTCATGTTCAGAAACCGGTTCCCACTTTTGACCATGGAATGGCCTTGTAGGACCCCAGAGGGAATGGACTCCCCGAACGACGTCTCCAGCTTGGAGTTCACATGAATTGCAGCTAATTCTTTCTCAAGGCGATCCTTCTGGGCGAGACGAGGATATTGAGGAGATGGCGTCGTCGCGGCGGCTGTAAGAGGAAAGCCCGCCGCCGTTTATTTTCCCATTTCGCTAGGCTGGCTGGCATCGGCCATAACAGTGGTTATAAACGACAGATCTCCCACACCACACCACACACAAACAATTGCACAACACATACACGCAATGGGCCGCCGGCCGGTCTCAGCCATCACGACAGCAACGCATAGCTAACCTTTCACCTCCTAGCGCCATTCAGCTGGCACGGGATCAATATTGCTCGGAAATCACGACGAATTCTCGAAGGACGAGAAGCTTCTTCGAGCAATTTTTTGCTTATTGTTTATCTTTCGTTAATCGGAAATATTTCCGTAAACTGTAGAAGTTTATGGACAGCTCTATTAAATGGACAGCTCGATGCGCTAAATTCGCGCAACAAACGGAACTTCCTGTTCTGAAGAGATTCGTACAACAATGATCTACAAAGACTGTACTACCATCAGTAGCCCTAAAATTTTAGTGCCAAGGCTAGGAAGTAATTTTATCTTGTCATAGGTTACACTCTAGCTAGTTGAAAAGAAGCCAAGTAGCTGGCTGGTTAGCGGGTGGACTCCTGTCTCCCATTCTGAAAGGCACCGATTAGATCGTCCCTGTAAAAGGTAACCATGCTCCGTGCCGAACTGCGCATTGCAAAATTGCTTCTAGTCCGGCGCGGCACGCTGGAGTTGTTCTTGCAGACATTTTTGCATTGAACTTCAAGAGGAGAGTTGAGTTGAGTTGAATGCAATCAAAAATAAGAAGTTGTTATCAAAAAATAAAATAAAAAGTTGTAAAGAGAACTAATGTTCATCATGCTGAAAAGGGAAGCTTGTTCTGAGGAGCGCTAAAAAAATGGAACTACCAACTGAGGTCAGGAGAATTGTACCACTGCAAATATCCCAGTTCTTTACGTGCTGCTGAATCATGTTCGGATGCCGCACCGGCTTCTATGCCCCAGTGCGCAGTAAAGCTCGGATATCGATTGTACGCGCGTAAAGTCAATATGTATTCAAATGTACAGCGACTAAGGTGCGCCAAATTGCGAGGGTGTGGCAGTTACGTGTTTCAGCAAGTGATTCGCTGAACTAAGGATAGTTTAAGTTAGTTGTTTTTCCAAAATCGCTAGATTTGGGCTCATACGAAAGTTAAGAAAGAATATTCAAAACATGGTTAGTGCCAGCAGTTACTTAATTCTTTGGAAGATTATTTTAAATTGTTCTAATATCTGCAGAAAAAATCCTTACTATGATGCATTTGAAAAGAGATGCGGAAAAACCAAATGAAAAAAATGAGAACCTATTCCAAGTCAGAACATAGGTGCATATTGCAAGGAAACAAAAAGGAACAAGTGTAAAGATAAAAAAGTTGGGCTCAAAAAAAACCCGCTTGATGGACGGAAGTTGTGACTGTTAACACCTAGGTGGCGCTACTCACAAGCATTGCCCCAAACTCAATTTGAAACAAGTTCAGGATCAGGATTTAGAGGAAATTGCTATCCCGTAGCCCGCCTAGCACATGAAATTAGCGCAACAGCTGAGACATGCCGCTTTGCACTTTGCGAACTCGAGCTCGTTCGGACCAGTTAAGAAATTTTTCTCTTCGCGGTCCATTGTTAATAGAGACCTTTGCCCAGATAGACAAAATCGGTAGGAATCTCGATTTTTCACCCAAACCCATTATGAAGCTTGGAAGAGTTCTAAAAATCGCTTGTGGTCCTAAACGGAAAGCCTGGCAAATATTGGAGAGGTTGACTAGATATCAGTTGTTATTTAGCCTTTATTCAAATAGCCATCCCTATCCGACCCTTTGAGGGTGTCCCCAACACAACCTTTCTCCCACGGTTGATGATGGCCACATTGCCGTTGAACCCGGTTCATCTTGAAACACATGGCGACTCCCCCTCCCTCCCCCTCCACCCTTCCAGCGTGGCTATTTGTGGCTCAAAACAAATCCCGAAAAAAAAGAATCTCGAGCTCAGAAAAAATGAAATGTCCTCGCTTTCATCGAAAGAAGTCCTTTGAAAAATTACCAAAAAGGTACCAGTCAATATAAATCACAATAATGTATGGCTATCGTTTGATTACAAATAAAAATCTCTAGCTCAATTGAAAAATGAACATATGTAGACCCGCTATGGTCGATGGAATTCCTTTGATACGAAGCTGTAACCATGGTACCGAAATAATAATTACAACGGAAAAGATCTTCATTAGGAAATTGAAGATTTTTGGGGGGACGACAGGTGGCCAAAATGCACTATCCAAACTGAATTTCCAATGCAATTCGAGAAAAAACTCGGTAAGCTCCTGAACCTTATTGAAAGAGGTCCTATTAGTTATGAACAAGGCAGGACCTTGTGGACCAAAACCAGTGCCAAAAAAGCTCGAGCTCGAAAATTTCTTCCCTTTAATCGGAAGAAGTCCGTTGTACTGGTCAATATAAGTCACAATAAGGTGTAGTTACTTAAAGGCCGAAAAAATCGGTTTGGTTAGTAGTATTTTGAGCTACCAGCTGAGCTTTAACTGGAACTGCCGTTCAATAAATAAAAACCAACTTCCACATATCGTCAAGGAAATAATGAAACACTGCAGACATCCGGTAATTATTCCTTGTAGATATCATCATAATAATAACACAATATATAAATAATTATAATTGTAGGAAGACAATGACCAAAAATCTGTGATTTGTTAAGCTTGAGGGCCTTTCTCACGAATTTTCAGAAAACACATAACGTTTGTAGTTGTAAAGTATGGAATTACTTAATCGATGTGAGCGTTAGCGACTTCAAAATTAAGTTAAAAAATAAAACACAAACAGATTCTAATAAACAATAAATAAAACAGCCATAAAAATTAGAACCATTTGGTCAGATAAATCTCCTTGATCGTGCTGGGAAACCAGAAACCCTCCCAGAGACAACCATCGGATCGTTGATTACGAAGTGTCAGATACAAATTATCGCTTTGTTAATAGATGGAGGATTAGCTTACGATCGCAAGAAAAACTGCGATGATGGCTTATTAATCGATAAATCAATAACTGATTGTATCTGGCCGAGCGAGATGCGATAAGTACGTTAATGACGACCTCTGGTAGTTGCAGAGGTGTTGAACGAGATGCCGTGACGAGTGGTCGGCCTGATCGACGCCTCAATGCGGCTGTGGATCCGGCTGGGCCCGGCCTGGCCCACCCACCACTGCCGGCCGAGTGCGACCAAGCGACCGACTCAATGCCAGGCTGACTGACTGACACCTGTTACCACATCGTTGCCACATGTGACTTCTTCTAGATGGCGCCAAGCGAAGGTCACAAAAGGGGCAAAGAAAGAACTTGAACCTTATGCGCAACTTAATGTTGCGTCGGATGAGTTTCACGGATCATGAGTCTTCTAGGTCCAGACCACAAAGAGACGATCACAAATGAACTCGTACTCACTGACCGAATTAATTTTGCTAGCGGAAGTTGTAACACGCTTGAATGATCGTTGCACGCAGAAGACTTCATGAGAAGAAATATGAACAGGCGGGCGGGAGAGAAAGAGGATATGGTCATTTCGAAGGAAGCTGCCGTAGGATGACTTTATTCAGCAACTATAACCGGCAAGAAATTCAGAAAGTAAGAAAGTGGTATTGTCAAAGACTTCCTCGCAAGTGGATAATAACCTTATTGATTTGTAATTTAAAGTTAGGATATCCTGGATAAGAAAATCCGCAGAAGCGCAGGTAGGTCGTGTAACAATAGGGCAAAACTTCGAATACGTGCCCAAAAGCATGGCACAAATTTCGAGTTTTTTTTTTGGCCAGAAAGCAAGGGACGAATCCCTGACGTCAAAAAAAGCTGCTGACAATGAGGCACATCCCCGCGCATTAGATGAACTTTAAGCTCACCGAAAACTGCACACGCTCCACAGTTTAAGCTCGATCGCTGTACCAAAAATAATGCGCAGAATTTGAAAGAGAAGCGATGTGACCGTAAGCAGCCTTGGACGAGTTTTTTCAGCACTTCCTGAGTTCTGAACGAGTTCTCTGGAAACTAGCGTGACTGGTAAATACAGTTCAAAAAAAGTACAATCACGAAAAATTTCTGAAGAAACCAGGTTGACCATCCCTCCGTCACTGACTCTCTCCTTGATGAGGGAGGCTTTAGTGAGAAGAGGAAAGAGTTTTGGTGTCCAATCTCCCAAGCCGTTCTCGACCCTATTTGCCCTCAAACCGACTCCTTTTCCCCGGGAGACGTTCAGTTCTCCTCCTACGGCAGGTCACCAGATTTGCGCGACCATTAGAAACTCAGGTTAAGCTTGGGTCCAGGCTTATGCTTACACATTGGCTTATGCTCAAGCCTATGATTGGCCTAGGCTTAGTCCTAAGCTTGCTCTGATTAAATGGGTGGTATCTCAATTTTAGGTGACCTGACCTGAGGAAGACCCCTTTCAGCGGCAGCGCACCCCTTTCTCCCTTGTACCAGCTCACCTGTTGCGGTCCTCAGATAGCCCGACCTGTTCAAATAGCCAGGCTGCTCGACTTTTCTTGGGCGCAAGCAACATACTGACGGAAAAGGACCAAGGATAAGGTGATTGACAGACATGAACTTTTCCTTCCGAACATTCTCGAGCACAGAATAAACATCCATTCGATGAGAGAGGAAAAAGTATGAGAAGGAAAAGCTTCTATTCAGTCGGAAATCCTAATCTTGCCTGAGTGCCGGAAACGTTTTTCTTTTCCCCTCCATCTGCTGCAGAAAAGTCTTAGTGCTTGCACTTTCTGAATGAATTAATCCATTAGGTGACGGTCTCTGCCAGGGCTGACTTCGTTGGAACAATAGCCAACAGATGGCCATAGAAGATTCGCGCCTAGGACCGTTATCCACGACGACCACCAATTAGCCGCGTCGTAAAAGCCGAATCGCATCACAGACAGGACGGAACACTTTCGAACGATGAGCTTCTAGTAGCCGCCAAGGGACAGATAAGCAATGAAGGCTATTCTCGCCATTTCTGGCTGGGTACGCTGGCTGCATTTTTATGAGTGGTAAGGAGGTGGTGACCCTCACTATGCGCATGGACGGTAAACCAAATTCCCGGTTGATTTTCGCCCAAAACAGTCGGGTATCAATCCCTGCGTGATCAGAAACCGGTACCCCACTTGTGTGGGAAAATGAAGGGCTTACCCATGAATCTCATGGCCCCAGAAGCCATTATATGGGCCAAACCACATTTAAGGGTCGCTACAAATCGAGCGAACCTAAAATGCGGCCTTATCTTGGAAAGGCTGACTAAAGTCGAATACTTTATTAATTTAAACAATGAAGACAATCTGTTCATATGGTGTTGGCCCTTTTCCAGCATTTAGTGTTGGCTCTTTTATGTTTTCAGGTGCCATCGCAGGAT
>MU869199.1:48424-67768 GCA_036418205.1 Ostertagia ostertagi
CTGGTCGCTGGCCAGCACTCAGCGCCGTACAATGCCACTGGTCTTATGACTGTTCTATAGATCTTCGATTTGAGGCGTTCTGGGATTTTCTTGTCACAGAGAACTCCCGTCATAGAACGCCACTTGGACCAAGCCGCACTCACACGCGAGTTCACCTTCAGTACTCATACTGCCATCAGACGCAATTGCTGATCCAAGATACTTGAATGTCGTTGTACGTGTCAGCTCTATCCATTTATTTTGATAGAACCGCACTCGCTCGTGTCGGTTGTCAGGTACTCAGTCTTCCTAACGTTCAACCTGAGTCCGAACATCGCTAGGATGCCATGTTGTCGTAAGGCGTACCATATTACTTCACGTGGAACGCGATCAAAAGCCTTTCCCAAGTCTAGAAAGGCAAAATGCACCGGCTTTTGTTTTTCACGGTGTTTTTCGTGCGCATGCGAAGAGAAAATGCTCTCGTCGCCACCGTGATGTGAGACAGTGGGCATAAGACAAGACTGAGCGCTCATTCAAACCGCAAAGATTGGATGGAATTGTGGCTTACCGACTACTGCGGAATTGGCTGTCTGGAAGAACTAACTAGCTCTCCTCATAATCATAAGACATGCTGTTTTTGTGAGAAAGTCAAAGGCAAGAAAATTCTCTGAATACAGAACATCAGATCAACATCGGAACATCGACTAGTTTAATAGTCGCTCTAGAAATCCTCGAACTAGTTCGATAACACTTACCTACAGGCCGATGATTCTTCATGCAGACATTCTTTATTTACAACGCCAAGGAGTACCATCATTTAAGGCTTGTTGACCACTATGTTGATGTTGTTGAATCGGGACTTTTCAGTCACACTAATTTTTTTACCAATTTAACTTGTTACCGTAATTTTTGTTTATCCTGTATGTAGTAAAAAATACTCGATATCCGAGAGTTGGGGTAGGCGTGTCACCGGAAGTGACGTGCACTTGATAGAAGCTATGTGGATAAGCTGCTTCCAACATACATCGCTGGATATCAGCAAAGCATGCTGGCAACAGCTTATCCACGCAACTTCTATCAAGTGCACGTCACTTCCGGTGACACGCCTACCCCAACTTTCGGATATCGACTGTAACTGGTGGTCCATTACTTCGAAAATTTTATCACCAATGAACTCATTCCCATACCCAATAAATGTAATTGCTGCTTTTAGACACGAACGAATGCCAAATAAGCATCAAGCAAAACGAGTCGTGCCTGCGTGCGCCTACCGGCCACACTGTTGTCAATGAATTAAGAGTTCTTGTAATTGGTGTCTACAAGGTGGGCCCTAAATAACTAAGCAGAGTGCTACGAAATTAGGCAATAATTGTCATATGTAAAAAAAAGATATGAGGAAAAAAGTGTCGAAAGATACGCGGCAAACCATTGAGAGGTCTTGGGCTCGAAGTGGGGGCGTTGAAATAGCATTAGTGTCGTAGAGCAGGGAGGTTATGTGACTTGGTATCTGAAGCCTCAGTGGCTCGGTTGCTAGCCTCAGTGGCTTTTGAAGGAGCCTTAGTGGCTCATTGAGTTTGGAGAGCCTCAGTGGTTCAGCGGAGCAAGCATTTGTGGCTTACGCCAACGAACAGTCCGCGCGTGAACGCTACGCTGGATCTGTAGCTGTCACTTCCGAGCTCGCCAACTACGACTCGCCCCGTGCCTCTGTTACTAGCAATCTCTCCAAAAATTACTGTTTTATTTGTTCGTTAATGAACCTTCAATCCTTACGATAGTCCTTCACGCGCACTTGAAAAAGTTCATTACATTGTGTCGCACTGCACGATTAGGATTACTTTGCGTCGCACCGTATGGACTAGACTATCTAACCTTACACCTTGTGTTGCAAAGAGGGTGTGAGTCGGTTTTGGCCGGTTGGAAAATAGACATTGTCATCCAGAGTCATGATAAATAAATACTTACCGCAATGAATGTTGTATGTAGAGTAATCGAGAATAGGCTGAGGATGCTGTACCATGTCGCTGCCCAGATCCTCCTACTTCCACCAAAGATTTCCGGTGGAGGTGGTTGCGGTGTTATGGCGTTATTGACGGTAGACATTCCTTAACAGAAATCGCTCAAATCGAGTTAGTTGCGGAGAAGCGCCTTCAACGGAGATGGTCATACGTGAACTAAAAAACTGCACGAAAATGATGACGGTTGCCTTTCGAAATAGATGAGAAGATGTCGCGAAACAGTTAGAAAATTTGGTGAATGCTCTTCATTTAATTGAGAGCTATTCACATTATTTATAGCAAAGCTGATGGAGGTTTTGAGCTGAGTGCCAAGAAACGTCGCTGAGCCAAACAAGCATTCCTTGTCGTTTCTGCATGGGAAAAACGAAGAAGGAAGAAATAAAAATGAAGCTCATCGTTCTGTGCTGTAATATAGTGAGGATGTGCAAGTAAAGCCCACAAGATTATAAGTTCAGGAACATAGGCTGTGTACTGTAACCGTCTCGACATTGCACTGGGGCGCGCAATGGTCATTGATTTTCCATGTGTGCGCACCCTTATTAATTTCTCTGCGTTCTCTCAACGAAGAGAGTATGCGTCGAGCAAACTCGCCAACTATACTAAGCGCAGTTGATCAAGAACGCGGAGGATAGCACGCACGACGGTTTGGCCTCACGTAGGATGAGGCGGCACGTGTAGGGTCACCTCCCCTGCCCGCGCGCGGACGCTGCGACGCTGCTCCATTTTTGGAACGCTGCGCGCCGGTGTAGCGTCGTTGCTCGTATTCGCTCACAACCTAACAACACCGTTTGCAGCGTCGCTCGCGGGAGGACTGCGCCGCGCCCTAGCGTTAGTGTGGGTTACGGTGAAGTTGTATTCCTTTGTAAACAGGCAGTGATTGCGAGCAATCGGCAATTAAGACCACGTCCAGACTATGATAGGATTCGGCTGCTGCTTGTGGCGAATATTCCTTTCACTCTCATTGCCTCAAGACCTCATGCGGGCATCCTCGGAGTTTGAAGATTGTAGCTCCGCTCCATGTGAGGAATTTTGTCGTCGATGAAAACGGTGCCCGCGTAATCGCCATTTTCGGCCCTCGACACCAGCTCTTTGAACTTTTTGTCTCTGCTGTGCTCCTCCCGTTGATTGAGCAGTGGTGCTTATGCAACTTATAATGGACTGTGAGCAGTTGTTATCCGACCACTCTCTACATGGCTGTGTTTAGAAACTCCAGCGTTCTGGTCGAGCCAACCCGGGTATTGCAGTCGTTTCGCTTCTTCATGCTTTTCCTGAGATCCAAGATGTCAGAACTTGTGGGGCGGCCACAACAAAGACTACTTTTATTGGTCTTCTCTTTAGTGCACGGTAGGCCGCGGAGCGGTTGAAAATCCAAAGAAGCGCGATGCTCATCACCGGATGTCCGACCTAGCTGTGTGAGAGGTTAGGCACTCTGTTGAAGTTTAGGCGCACCATGAGATGCAGGCCGAACGGTAAGCCGTGGAATTTGGCATGGTCATTGACAAGAGGATAGAGGATTGAAAGGTCTGCCAATCTTCGGAATAAAAGGTATAACATTTACAGAATTTGAGCTCAAATTTGGTGGAATCTTCATGGGACACCCTGTACAACCACCCAGCAGCAGTTCAAGCTGACTTGGATTTTAGCAAGGTCTTGTTTGGGACATAGGACATAAACATCACAGCCAATGACGGCCATATAATAGAGAGAGTGAGCATTACTCGTTAAATATCTGATATCACATTGGAAGCGAAGGATTTCATTCGTTTTCCGAAGGATTAATAGAAGCGGACGAAGCAACATCGTCAACAGATTCGGTTGAAGTATCAGAATGACTTGTAACAGGCTGGGTTGGGATTGTTCCCCGAAGAAACCGCTTGACTAACAATAAAATCAGGAAGAAAAACATTAGTAACACGTATGAAGTCGTCATTCTTGCGGCTGCACCCGTCGTGAGCGGCCAAATAAATGATCGGAATTGACTCGGTGCCTGCAAACATCCTACCAAATCCGCCGTCGCATTATGGGATACCTGAGGCCTAAATATAACTTTTTCCGTTTATGTGCCAGGATCACACGGTGAAGTTTGTTTCCGGCATTCTCAATTCCTTAGATTCAAGACCAGGCCTACAGTTTGGGTCGCGGTGTTGAGGGAAAGTCCCGCATGGTCAAATCTGTGTTTTCTTCACTTCGTTTATGCTCGATATTTTACCTAAAGCTCGTCGACTCTGCTCATTTCCCATGTACAAAGAAGACAATCGATGACAGTGACGCGAAAGGGAGCATGATATCGTGATCGTGCACGTGGATTGAATGGCAAGGGATTTGAGAATATTACAGTGTGTCGTATGCAAAAATGAGATTATCAAGGCATCGGAAATTCCAAGAATTCAGAAAAAAACTAACTTCTCCCCTAACTCCGTTCGATAGGTGTTTTTTGCTGAGCTAAGCGCTCGCAGTGTCACGAATAAGATTCAGTATTTATTACTCGCCTCATGGACACCCACATGCCCGGGATTACTTTCATCACGAAAACATGGCTAAATAATAAAATCACTGATTCTGAACTCCGCTCTGTTTCCCCTTATACAATAATTCGAAAAGATAGACATGAGCGTGAGGTAGAGCAGGAGTTGGTGTGCGCATTTTTTCACACAACATGATTCTACTTAAAAGAGTTGATCTTGACTGCCGATCACTGCGTCTGATGTTTTGTGCCTTCATTTGTCTGCCTTGCGCCGTATTTCATATGCATCTTTTCTGTAAAGTCAAATCATTCGTATTTTATCATTCACAGTATTTATTTAATGTATTGGACGGGTGGAATCAATTACGTATTACCAGTTGTATAAGGAATCAATGCGACTGAAAGGGGTCAGAAAAAAATGTACATTGCAGATGAAATTGGGAAAGGAGGCGAAATTGCTCCAATTTAAGCCTTTTCTAGTTTTTTGAGCGTTAGAGGTTACTGAAGTTAATTTCCTCTTTCACTAGAAAATGACCACAAAAAAGAGAAGCTGCGACTGAAGTTTTTCAAACAATGTTCAGTAATGTACAACTTCTTTCCCGATATTTGAGAATGTAGGTTGTCTGCGGGTGGGGTGGGCTGAGGGGATCTCGAGTACCTATTCTTGGACCTCTTAACAAAAAAAAATAACCAAATTTCTTTGCGATTCTTTCTTGCATCCGCTATTTTCTTAGATTTGACGTTTGTTCGGGGCCCCATTGCAGATGAAATTGGGAAAGGAGGCGAAATTGCTCCATTTTAAGCCTTTTCTAGTTTTTTGAGCGTTAGAGGTTACTGAAGTTAATTTCCTCTTTCACTAGAAAATGACCACAAAAAAAGAGAAGCTGCGACTGAAGTTTTTCAAACAATGTTCAGTAATGTACAACTTCTTTCATATGATGTAATCCTTCGTATAACTTATGTTGTTCTCCCAATTCGGAAACTGTACTTCCACTGAATTGAAGTAAAAATTCCGAGCATATGTTTTAAAAAACCGTGTACATGTACATGTACACCACACGGTCATACAAGTGCAAACTGGCGTGCTGTCAGCACGCGACGAAGTATTAACTAATTACTGCCATTAGGACCTATCAGCGACAGTGCCCTACAGAACAATTGTTCTGGGAGCTTTTTATTTCGATATTGATTGGAAGTCCAATATGGCATCTGATGCTAGTGCCGAAATTTTTTTATCAGCATTTGAGAACTTTTCAACACTGGGTTAATCTTTCAACCAGAGTGGATAGAATTCTGAACTCTACATTTTACGAACGGCACTGCATGCCTATCCTTCCTTTCTCATCTAATTAAATCTATCAACTATCATTCTCCTCTATCTAGTATACGAAGTTATTTCGATTGATACCAGAGTCAACCCTGCGTTGCGCAGTTCGCAACGGCACGTCGAGAGATCCTCAACGCACGCTGTATGGGCGGAGACACAGACGGCTCGAGCATGCGAGTGTGAATGTTCGCGCGAGAGAACGTGTCTAATCGGGCGAAACTGCGCAACGTGGCCGTTGAAAACTGCGCAACGCAGGGTTGACTCTTTGCTACTGGGCTAGTTTTTCATAGAGATTTGAAATGTACGAACAAGGAGAAAATTATACAATACTATTCTAGTTTTAAATACAAGCGATATTGACAATTATTTGGACATTGACAATGTTTGTGGCAGATTTAATGCCGTCTTTCTTGACATCATCAATCGATACGTACCCCTCCGGCAGTACGTAAAGCATCACAGGCACGTTCACTTTCACTTCGAGCAGTGTGAACGACTGTTTTTCAGCATCTCTTCAAACTATAGAAAAAGATCCTCCTCCCTGATATTTCCAAAATGCTCAATTTCCGTGTAGAGCGCTATCTGGCTTTGAGAATGCATAAACTGGCGAAGGATGACAATTTGAAAAAGCTATATGGATATATCGGAAAGATCAATACAACTTACAGTTCAGTTACTTCATATCTTGGAGGATTCCGAAGAGAATTAATTCAACTAATTCTACGAAAGCTGAGGCAATCGTTGACTATTTCGCGAGTGCATTCGGCAAGCCACATGATGACGACATAACCTCACCTTGAGACTCCAGCTTGTGTTTGATGTTACCAAGTATCTTTCGCAAGTACTGTTACAAGTACCGAAGCATCTGGGAAGATTCAAACCATCCATGTCTTTCGCATCAACTGAGATCCCCTACCTTTCTTCAAAGAATATGCAAAACATCTTGCTGTTCCTCTTGCACGTCTTTTCAACATCTGCCTAGTTCAAAGTCGAATTCCAAGCATTTAGAAGAGCTCCTTAGTCACTTCCATACCCAAAAGGATCAGCTGCAGCCTTATAAGCATTTTCAAGCTCATAAGCATCCTGCCCACCTCACTGAAATGTTCTGAGAAAATTGTGAGAAGTGGGATGGATTTCCAAACTTCATCTCATCCCAACTGCGCAGCATGGTTTTCTGTCAGGGGCATCTTGCACTAAATCTTATTTTGTACTAAATTGCTCAATTGTGCTCATGTTTGGACAGAATAATGGACAGAATAGAGAGCAATAATAGCGGTAAGAATGTTGACGCTGTTTATTTCGATTTGAGCAAAGCCTTTGTCATGGTATGCCACTCTATATAGCTGGCTAAGCTAGAGGGCATCAAAATCAGATCAATCAATTACCCTGACGTTATTAAATTTTATCTGCAAGGGTGTAAGCTGAACGTTAGTGTTGGAAACTGGACTTTGAAACTAAGAGAATGCCCTTTCTGGGATACTTCAGAAGAGAGGTGTTTATAATCTTATTCTACAAAGCCTTTCCTGATGTAAATCATGCTCAACATCTGCCACCATACAAAGACCGCCTTAAGAACTGAATTTGAAGAGTCTTCTTCCACAGAAGGATTGTTTCTGATCTAGTCTTTGCTTTTAAGATAATCAAAGGCGAGTTACTAATCCGCCCATCGAAGCTCTGGATTTTTCGGCCTCCCATCGAAGGTCGAGGTCTTAGTACCGGTTTCATAGGTACTTTTCAAATACGTCGATATCTTGCCTGAAACGATTATTTTCCTTGACTACCTCTTCAAATCACGTCTACTGTGATTAGTTTATGTTTTTCTGATCCTCTGTTCAGCAGCTCTTTCCAGAAAGGGACTCAGTACGGTTTTGCGGTTTGGTGGGATGTCGTCTGCACTGAATGGACCAACATCATCGACCGTAGTGAGAAAATCGGTGCCTTCCTCTCAGGTCGACGATTCCCAAATGCGAAGGAGCAAGAGGAGTATCCATAGCAAAAGAAACGACTGTGAGGACCGTCCAAAGAGACATGATTTTACAACCAAAGTTTCTGATTCCTGCCACAATAAATCTACGAGACCAAAACGATCGGTAAACAGCCTGAGGACCAACTGATTATTTTAGGTGGTAGACAGACAAATCAATTACTGATCTTTGCCATCGGGGTAAACACATCAACGAACAGACCGGAGTCGAACAATAGACAGAATCTAGTTAATCGTTTCCGCGACCAAGTTCAATCCCACGATCAAAAAGTGGACCAGAGGAGATGATGAAAAGTAGTAAGTCAGGAACTAAGCCGATGAGAATTAAGCGAACAGGCGAAACTACCAGGACGCAAATGAATACAGCAAGTGTGGCAGCATATGCGAGCGGGACCTTAGAAACTCACCGCGGTACTCGAAGTCGTTAGAAGCATGCATTCCGACACAACCCTCATCCACTCTCTTACTTAACAGAGAACTACTTGTGCCTAGTAAAGGGCATAGACGTGAGTCCAAAGAAATAGAATCAAGATCTATCAAAGCACACAGTAGAGGCTCAGTGTAGCTTCAACAGGTAATGTAGGGCGTGGGATTGGAACACCCTTGTTGGGTGACATCAAGCGAAAAGAAGTAATGATCGCTAATAAAGGGCATGAGAACTCAAGTGAGACTGATTCCACTGAGCAGCTAACTTTAAAATTGGGTGCTCGCGCTCGCATAAACTGAAAAACATAGAGAAAATGCTAATATCTGATATGGTATCAGAGCAATTGATCAACTCGATATTCTGACCACCTGCGAATCCGAAGAGCTTCCTGACATCACCGATTAACGAGGCAAAATGTCGCGTTTGGCGGCGGCATTGAGACCAGGTGTAGCAAGCACTGACACTAAATCCACACTGTTCACTACAAGCACAGGCAAATGACAAGGAGACCTCGCTGTCAGGATCAACCCTGCGTCGCGCAAATTCCCAAAACTTTACGACCTTCTTCCTTTTCGGAGGGTAGGGGTACGACCCCCCCCCATTATGGAGGTAAGCAAACCAGCCCTTTTGGCGTTTCGGCTGGGACCGTATGCTGAATGTTGGGGAGGGGATGGGGTCCCCAACGGTCGACGGTTTACTTCAACTCGGTTGGTACGATAGGAGAGTACTGACGCAAGTGGTGCAGCTGGTCCAGCAGCTCCGCCAGAAGGGCTGGTTTGCTCACCCCAGGACTAAGCCTTGGAGAGGGGACGGACCCGTCCTCTCTTTAAGGCTTAGTTCTGAGGTAAGCACCAAATTGTGGCGGTTCTAAGGACCGAGTTGAAGTGGTCCGTCCACCGTCGGGGACTCCATCCCCTCCCCAACATTCAGCATACGGTCCCAGCCGAAGCGCCAAAAGGGCTGGTTTGCTTACGTCCCCATTATGTCTTTAACATAAGTTAGTGCTCATCACTGATGTGTGGGCAGTCACCAACATGGAGAAGTGGTGGACCGTGGTCAATCCGCGCGCTCTTGTCTCGCTCAGAGGAGGGAATCGAGGCAAATGAAGTTTTATTCATTAAATAGAAGGAATTTCCAAATTTTTGCGTAAACCAATACATCATTTTAATCGTAAAGATTTCTACTTTCAGAAACCTACCAGTTTTTTTCGATCTCTCAATTTTCCTTATTTTATAATCTGAAAAACTAAACCTTGTAGCAATTACGTTGCAATCCAAACCCCTCCATTCAGAAGGTTATATTTTCTTCAGAAGCGGTCTCATGGAACCGGACACCAAAATTTTAAAATTCAAATAGTTTTCTTCCTAAAAAGTATTTGAAATGTAACGTATGTTCAATTCTCCGAAAAATCGTCCCGTAAATCACTGCAGTAAGCTCAGGCTTCAATCATGAGTTCCATTTGTGCGGATGGCTGATCTCTAGCAAAAAAGGTTCAATAAAAAAATTCGCTGACGAAACTGCAGTACGCGATAGTCCATATAATGCACGACGCGAATGATGCATTCTTTGAGAAGTAGACAGAGATTCTTGGGAAGTACTCGTTTAAAGCGCGCCCTTCTGAGAATTTCTTTTACTTGATTGACTAGAGAATGTGTGAGAGTGCGTTGAATGGAGAGGTTGAAGTTCCTGTAGAAACTCGTTCTGTTGACGTCTATGAGATCGCCCAATGCTGCTGTTTGTGAATATTGTACATGAGGGAGTTGCAGATGAAGTTGTTTCATAAGGCTTGATCAGAAGAGCGAACATATCTTCCTTTCTTTTCGATCGCAAATTCATGGTTTCGCAGTTTAGGAGAAGATGAAAATGGTGATCAATTCCAGAATAGAGGCACAGTAGACGAGCCGGGTAACGACGTTGATCAGTCCCTCTTGGGATATGCAACCAAGCGTCTTCAGTTCCTAAGGCTTAAGTGGTACCCTGCCTCTGGCTGGATGGATCTAGTGAAGTAAATGCACTTATCAGCGATAAAGACTACGAGAAGAATAGCGAACACACTAAGTGGGTGCACTTTGAACAGCAGTAAATCACTGCAGTAAGCTCAGGCTTCAATCATGAGATGCTAAGGCCCAGTAGGGCTGGCTATCGCAGGTCATAGGAAGAACTGGCGTTTCAAAGGACTCCCCGACATTGAACGACTGGCAAATTCGTGGCTCGGCACACGGAGCAGGTTTGCTGTCAAACGACTTCAACTTGATCCATCACAAATAAAAAAGATTGCTTCATCGATGAAAGAAAAACTGAAAAAATGAAATGAAAGGGACTGTGACGTTGACTAAAGAAGGTTAGAAGAAATATTTGTCTAACGGAAGTCCCTGATTCGCTTTTTTTTCTGGGATTTCGATACTCATTGGAAGGCCCGATCCTTTTTGTTGTCTATAATACCTAGTGAATAAAGTTATTGTCGTCGGAACTTGAAAACGTTCTTTTTAAGAAAATCTCCTATCTTTCTTCTAAATCTTTTAGCTCCTAAAAATCTTAAGCCGGAAACCAGACGGATGACATCTTCGAAAAATGTACCTTGAGACTCGTTCAAAGGCCTAATAGACAGCTTGCACCCAACAGTTGCTTGCAAAGTCTTTTCTTCAAGTCTTTTCTTCTTCTTTAGAGGAAAGGCATTGAATGACCAACACCCTAAAATCACGGCATGGAAAATTCGAAAAAGCCAGTCTGGCGATCATCTAGAACAGTGAGCTTCGGAAATCTTCCTAGAGCATTTAGGAAGCTTAAGCTTAGTGTTTGATCCGCCGTGGTAGATGGTTTTCACTAAAAGAAATTTGAAGGATGTAATGGCCATTAGAAACCCAAAACTAAGAATTGCGCGAAAAAGTCGAACGAGCGATTCTTTGAAGAAATGAACGTTGGCCTAGCTATAGCCCTTCTTTTGGGAAAAAAGGAGTTTGTGTTTTCCGAAGCAACTTACATTCTTTTAGAAGGCTACATTCGAAGAAACTGTTTTACCATTAAAACAAAGACTAAGCGTTCAAGTATTAAAAACGGCGATTACGCTAGGTTCTGGAGATGTTTAGAGGGGACGTGGTAGTCCTCAACAGCAGGTCCATGGCAAAACTAGAGGAATCCGTCAAGTGTACGCAAAACAGTACTTGCTTGTCCGTTTTCAACCATAGATGAGTGTTGGCTAAGAAAGAGATCGTTAGGCATAATACCCTCAATGACCGCCATCCAGGGCAACAAACGCCATGTTTTCATTATTAACGCATCACTAAGGCAAGTTGCAAGACGCAGTCAATAAATGTAAAATGATCGCCTGAAATGACAAGCTACTAATCAGCTGAGCCAGTGGGTGGAGCGGTTAGGAGAGTTGCGGTTTGCTGGCATGCGAGAAAAATTGTTTCCTGACACATTGGTACCATTCAAACTGTGATAAACGGCTTTGCTCTGTATTTCTTACCTATTCTTCTGGGTAAAAAAGATCAGCATCAGTGCAGAAATGATGACTGACAAAATTTACGCGATATTTACGTATAGTGAATTTTCCTGCATTTGCATGAAGATGGTCATCTAATTCAATCGAACCAATGACGAGTCAACTATATTGAGGTAATTCGAAAAGGCGTTGAATTATATCACGTGGTTTTATAATATGTCCCGGTAGAAGAGTAGGGTAGGTAGAAGTTCTCAGACGCTTGCTGTCTTCCCTTAACTTCTTAATCTAAGAAAATGGTTGGATATTGTAGTCAGTCGCCACGTTTCTTTCTATGGTCACGTGAAAGCCGAATACAAAACAACTTCTTTGATTCCTTATAAGAAAGAAAAGTACAGTAGTGTGTAATGCCTGAAGAGAAATAAAGCTTACGAACACTATCTACTTGCTGCTGCTGACGTAACGGCAACAAGTGACTAGAGGAAAGTTAACTATGTATCACATGATGATGGGATCTTTATGTCATTAGTACAACTGTCCCACACCATCGGCTATTACTAAGAAACCGGAGCAGGGAATTCTAGGATGAGCACTTAATGCTTTACTTTATGGCACCTTCTTGAGATGCCATGCTTCTGGAACTTGTCATAGTCTCAGAAGGCGGGTTGGACTTCGGAAACAACCTTGCGGGCTTAGAGGGATGGAAGACAAACATCGAAATCGTAAATTGGACAACAAAACTGGCCTTAAAAAAACCGGCTGGCTTTGGTTAAAGCTGCTCCTTAGTCTGAGACTTACAGTGCTGTAGAAGCCAGCTTCATTCCTTTGTAGCTGATGAGCACTTTTCACGTTAACTTTCAGTACAAGTGGTGTCAGAACGATGTGGTTTCTTTGAAGATGACTCCCGCCGGTAACTTTCCCAGCATATCCATTATCGGATTATAAGCCCCAGTTCCGCACCATCAAAGCACGCAAGGAGGTGTGTGAGGGTGTGTATACTGCTCGGGCCGGCTCAGCCTTGTGCATAACACTTACCTAGCTTGCCGTTTCCACGAGGGTGGTCGGTATACCCGTGTTTCGAAGTTGCGGTAAGCTCCTATGACCCCTAGTGGCGAGTGGGCATCATAGCCGACTGATGTAGGTCTGTGTTGATGTCCAGGCTTGAGTATGGCGTGGCCAGTGTCTACATAATCCTCATCTCGTGCGGTGGGAAGGTTTGATCGTCCTACCTCGAAATTTGCCTTGTTAAAGCCTAGACCGTTTTCAAACTCAAGTGCCTATGTCCCCTTTACGCTCCTCCTTTACACTAAAACACTGCGAACCGCTTGGCTGACAAGCTCATGCGTCTCTTCTTGTGGCTCGCAGATAGGCTAGTGGACTCAACTCAGGTTGTTGGCTTACTTACTGGTTTTGTTACTGACATTTTTATAGCATCGTTGAATTTTTAACTTAACATACTTTATTTTAATTTCAGTCGTTGCGAGTGGACTCGATTCATGGGCGTTCAAGCCACGAATAAATTAGATGAAACAAATAAATATTAATGGTGCTCATCATTTGTTCAAGATGATGCTTAGTGTGATCGTCTAGAGCCCAATTGCCCTTGTCCAGCGTTGTTGGTCGCCTGGTCTAGTCGCGGTGTGCGCGGTTTCGGACTGAAGATGGCCAAAAAGCACAGGGGCTGCTTAGCCGTTACCATGACGTAAGGTTTCATAGCAAGAGAGTCTAGATCGTAACAGGGAGTACATCTTGTCATGTACCACCATAGATTCACGGTGTAGGTTGCTGTGGCCTGTGCTCGGATAAGCGGGTGAGAGTATAAATCACTATCAGTAATTGTTGATTGATGTCGCGGCTAGTTGTAGCGTCGCATGTTGTGTGTGTCGTTCTGCCTGCTATCAATACAGAACGTTTTGAAATTTGCGAATGGAAAGTTTCTCCGATGAATGATCCGATTTCAGATTTTTAAAAGAAACTCTTAGCAGGAGGGCTAGGTTATGGGCAAAACTGTGTGACGTAAAAACAGATTTGTAGTGCACAGCGGATAGATCGCTGAAGGAAGAACGGTCGATATTATCTGCCACTGTGGGTTGTTGCGTTTTGACATTGAAGCAAAAACGATTTGACTTCGAGACAGGGGTCCGCGAGCCAAAAATATCGAGAATCCCGACCTGTTTTGACGCTTCTATTTGTAGTTGGGTAAGTTTGTATGTTTTGGTGTGTCGGTGGGTGCCTATAGTTATTTTATGGTGCCGCGGGTGTGTGCGTGTGTGCGGGCGCGTGAGGAAAGTCGCATAAGAGCGCCCAACAGCGGCTTCTCCTAAACATTTTTTGCCTCCTAATGCAGAAGCTGGGTCCTATTGAAAAGATCATCACCCTCCTCAAAGTGGCTAGATACCTCAGTATCAGACGGTTCACCGAAATGTCCCTTGGCTCGGTCCAGTGTCAAATTGTATTCCCTTTGTAAACAGGGTGTGATGATGTGCGCCCACTACTTGAGACCCCCTCCAAACCATCATGATAAGGTTCGGCTGCTGCTTGTGGCGAATATTCTTTCACTCTCACTGACTTCCTCAAGACCTCGTGCGGGCATCCTCGGAGTTTGAAGATTGTAGCTTCGCTCCATGTGAGGAATTTTGTCGTCGATGAAAACGCTGCCCCGCAATCGCCATTTTCGGCGACGCCAGCTCTTTGAACTTTATCTCTACTGTCATTAAGAAAACGATTCTGCTGTTTTGATACGATTACTCTAAAGTCGCATTTACTATATTGAGCTGTCCTGTGGCTATTCATTGAATTGTCATTGTTGCCGGAATTTTTTTGTATCTATCATTTGCTGCAAAATGCCTGCAAGTAAAATTACAGTAACAAAGGTATTATATCAGACAGCAAATGTCATTGTTGTTCTAAGAACCTCTTGTCATAAGGCCACTAGCAATGAATGTCAATTTTTAGCTTCTGAGGAGACAGATAGTTCCTTTCGCCATCTCTTGGCGAAGTAACCTTACAGGCAGGGCACACAACTACAAACCTCTCTGGTTCACGGTGCTGGCATTTTCGTGCGCGAAAAGCAATTTCTTTTGGTCGTGTTAATTTTCATTTGGGGTCAATTTCACCACAGGCAAAAGTGAAAACAACATGGACAGTGCAAAAAAAAAACGTCGCATATTTCTGCCGAACTAGTGCCCAAAAAACTTAAAAGGTTTATTTTGTCGTTCGGACTGCGCCTATCAGAAGTAACTCGATTGCTCTGGTGTTCGCGAATATTACATTGCATTTATTGACTGCGCCACTTGGGCGCGCATATGGCGCCCAGCTTGTCAGATAGTGGCGTGTGGTGTATGTCGTCACGCTCGTGGAGGATGTCGGTGGGGCGTAGGTGTTGTGGGGTGTGTGACGTCATGATTGTGTTGAGGAGTTGTTTGTGAGCCCTAGGATGAACATGACATTATTTTTTGCATTGGCTCGTTGGTGCCCATTTTTTGCTCGTCTGCGCCCTCACTGGATTGATCACGAGCAGGACTGAGCCTTGGGGGAGAGGAGGCTCAGAGCTTGGCAAGCCACTCACCATGTTATTTCATCGTCGCGCTCGTGTCATCTGCTCTTGCTGCAGTGGAGATCCACTCAACCTGTGTCTGCACAGTCTGCACAACACACTGCACAACACAGCACAACACAGCACAGCACAACACACTGCACAACCTGCACAATCCACTCGACGTGGTGTCTCCCTTCCCGAGATCAGGGTGAAAATCGTGTCGAGTACGTGGTCGCAGAGGTACGACCCCCCCCCGAAATCGAGATCCTGGCACGACCCCCTCTAACAGAGCAAATTAATTCAATTAAAATAAATCCTGCAAAACAAATCAAAAAAAATTCTGCAAAATAATGCTAAGGACGCTTCATCTTGTCATCTATGCACGTCTTCCATCGCTGCATACTTTTGTGTACATACTGAAATATCGACTCGAGGAAAGAGGCATTAACTTTGTGTGACCTCAAGGCGAGGTTCGTTCAGAAACGCACAGAAATCCTGAAGACACGGGGTTGCGATTCAATCTTGATTCTTGCTTGAGTATATCAAAACAGCCGAGTGTATCAAAGGCCGATTCAACGGCAGCTGCGGCGCGATTGTCACTGGGTCAGATTTGCCGAAATTTCAAAAAAAAACGTCCGAATCTACACCCTCGATGAAAAGGTTGCATTCCTCCATTTCACAACCTTTGAAGCAGCTTGAGGTAGAGTTAGATAGAGCTGGATTTCGTGTGGGAGTTTCGGCTGTGTGTCGCAAGAGGTGATGTGATAGGATCGCGCTGAGAGCTGCTTGCGCCTGTTTCAGGAAAGATTGAGGGTGTGCGGGTGTGTGTGTGCGGGGTGGGTCTGGTCAAATTTCGATTCGAGTAGATTGTGCGGGAGGGAGGGCCCGCAGATTTTCGACGCGAGTGTTTGTGTGTGTAATGTGTGTATGATGCGGAGTCACTTTCAAGGCGGCTCAGATGTATCTTTGTGTGTGATGTTGTTTTCAAAAGCGTGGGATAAGTGACGAAAAGGAAGATAGTTTTGGAAGCGCGTGAAAGCGGAAGGTTCGCGCTTCCTGATGGTCTGTTTAGTTTTCTTCTACAGCTTTTTGGTTGAAGAGATAATTGCGTCGAGGATCTATCGAGGTCGGATCCGGCCACCTGGAAATCCGCTCCCTCATTCACCATTGCAAGTGTGACTCGTTGGCAACACTCGGAATGTGTCTAGAACAATATCTTTGAACGCAAACAATAAGAATAGGAGCAATCGTCATCATCCGATTTGGTATTGGTATAAGCCATGCATCCCTCCTCCACTCACAGTTGCAGAATCGATTGAAAGGTGTTATATGATGGGGACCTTCGAACGAAACTGTATTGTAGTAGACATAGTGTGTTGTGCTATTCCTGTAACCTAAAAAACAACTTCATTTGCCCAGCGCTTTTTCTTCACGGTTGTCGTTTTTCCGACAGGGTCCCTAACAACAGCGTCATTCTCAGCGAGGTATTAAGGGAGAAGGAGCGAGTGATAGGCGGAGGAGGTGCAGCGCGTGCGCACATGTGGCACTCTTCTTTGCGGGGATGCACGGGGGGATGTGCACTTTGTGCATTGCTTTGTATGTACCTCGGTGTCAAATACGCCCTTCTCATGAAGGTGGAGGAAATGGAGCGACTGAACCTGCAAAGAAAATTTAATATCATGTTTTTTTCGGATGTTTTCATTTTCTGCTGCGCTATACCCTATTACCTATCTGCACCATGATACCACTTCTGTTACTGACCCCAAGAGTACGACCCCCCATGGACCAGCCCAACAGGTACGACCCCCCTGTCGAGGATTTCCTCGACCGATATTCACCCTGCCTCGAGTCATGGTATAGGCGCTCGCTGGAGCCCAGTGTGTTGGTCAACCGTTACGTTGGACCGACATTGGACCGACGTTGGACCGACGTTGACCGCTCTCCGCGCCGGCATTCACTCGCCTTGCGCGAGCCGTCTGTGTCTCCGTGCGTACGTTCACTCTCGGCATTACTCTCACACGCTAGAGAGCCATGCGTTGGACTTTGTCCAACGGACGGTTGACCCTGCCCCTAGACACTGTGTCAAAGTGAGAGAGTTCAGGAGAGTTGAATTGACAGTGTGGTTAGACCAAGCTGCCAATTTCAAAGAAAAAATCGTGTAGGTACTCTCGTGAGATGCTCAGTGTGCGTATTAGAGCTCGTGTGGCATCGCGATAGGTCTACATCGATGTCTGAGTGTTTCAGAACAGGATTGGCGTCGTGACAAAGTGTGCGCGAGCTGGCGCCAAACACCTGCGTCAAAAACAATTGTCATATTCTTAGTCAGAGCATGGAAATACCTCTTTTGACGAATAATGAAATTTTGAGATTTTGGGGCAGTAATGTGGAATAGTACCAAAGCGCTTTCATTGCCGAAATACGGAAAGGCTTCCCGCGTCCACTCTCAAACAAGCATACGTCGAACCTTCACGATATGGTTCGCGTATTGAAAATGTTGAGAAGAAAAACCCGATATTGAGAGAAAATTGGGTAAAGGTGTGCATTGGTAAGTCACATCGAATTAGGGAGACCCACCCCCGGTGGGCGGGGCGTTCTCTAAAAAAGCAGTGCTTTATGAAAAATTCATAACTCGGTTGGGAGAAAGCCTACAGAGCAGAAAAAATTGGTGTAGGGGAGCAATGTCTAAGGTGTTCCTAGCATACATGACGTAGGTGGAAGAGAGGAAGCATGGACTTACCATGGGAGGAGTGTGCCTGCCTTGAAGTTCACAGCGTCCCCTACAGCGGTGGGCCTGGCGTGCACAAAACCGGGCAGAGTTTGCTACCAAACCTATGAGTCTGTTCTATAAGGTCACGAAGAACGTGGAATGAAGCCAAAGGGTTTGACTTCGGATAGGAGGTCAATCCGTATATATGGGTGGAGCGTGCAGCAATGTGGGCGAAGTTATCCGCAAAACATTATAACTCGGTCCCAAGAAGCCCAGGAGACCGGAAAAATACAGCTACGGAGGGGACGTCAACTGTCATTGATGGGTGGAGCATGCACCGAAGTAGGCGGAGTTTGCCGTTGCATAGGCAATATTTTGTAGATAACAGACTTGTATATTTAGATGAGCAATCACTCCAGATTAAAAAGGAAAAATTAAAATAGAAAATAGCCAAAATGACTCACTAATTAGGGACTATCTGGAATAAAAGTAGCCGCAGCGAAGAGGACTACAACTAAAGTATTGGGTTGTCCGGAAAGTTTCCGCCGATTTTGACTCTCAAATTCAAAAGCATATCTCGGTTCAAACAAAGCGCTTTGCTCGAAATAAAAACTATTACAATCCCCATACCTTTGCCTACAAGAAATGAGTTTACTGATCGGGTGTTGGAAGTGCTGGAGTTCTGTGAGCTAAGAACTCGGCGAAGGTCGTTTCACCACCATGTTGGGTTTCAATGCTCAATCTTTCTCAGTAGACCTTCCAGATGGTTGGAAAAGTGATAGTTGGTAGGCAATAGGTCTAGTGTGTAAAATGTTTGCAGCACAATTTCGTAGCTCAGCTAGTTCAACTTGGAAGTCCGAGATGGGGTTGTGCAACAGTGGGTAGAAGAGCCGGCGGCACCCAATTTTCGACTTCTTTGGGCCCCCTCACCGCTATGTTTGGAAATCCTTATGTCGGTTACGCCCAATTCAAAAGCAGCCTGTTCAACAGTTTCATGCAGATTTGGTGGTCAAAACCCTCAGCTGATCTTTATCAGTCTCCGATATCACTAATCTCCTTCAAAGCTTTCAACATCGCGAGAAAGACATTTTGAATTACGACTGCACAGCGTATTTTTGTGGACTCTGAACCAAATGCTTAGTTGATATCGCAACTTGCTTCCGCACATTTCCGAGCAAGTTTGAGGGGAAACAAGAAACTAGTGCAAAGCAGGCTGTTGAGTATGTTGTATTCAAGACTTCAAAAAAAGTGGAAAGGTGATTCAGTGTTGAAAAAACAGTAGATTTGGATAGAGCGAGGAACGCGCTTTCTAACGATATATAAAGTGTTAGCAGTTTCTTGAAAGTGACCCAGAAATAAAGCATTCAAAAGTGAGCTACAAAAACGGCGGAAACTTTCCGGACAACCCAATAGAATAAAAAGAAAATCGTGAAACACAAGAAATTGCTAGCTTGGTTGCTC
>MU869200.1:18034-52580 GCA_036418205.1 Ostertagia ostertagi
CAGAGGGTTTAAACTGACGTTATGTTCGTGGCTACGTACCTGTTGAGGTTGGCCGAAAGTTGGCGAGACGCTGGAAAGGAAATTAGTGCGCTGGGTATCGATAGGTTAGGTGAGAAAAAATGGTTAAAACGGGTGGAATTTATGATCATTTTGTGGACGGGTAACCAATTCGCTGGTTCGCGAAAGCACAAGGAAGACGCCCGGAGGAAAGGCTCGCTATTGGCAGGGATTTTTTTTAAAGGTTTACGCATTTAACATGGTGTCAGAAGACGGCGCTCGGCACTTCAAAGATCACCGGATCGATTCCCATCGCTGCGCAACTATCCTTCTGTGGTCATTCCCCGATATGGTTCGCATTTATCAAACCGTACACCACGGAGCGCAAAATTATATTTCGCCTATAATTGCTTCTGCATTTCGGAGGCGGGCCCTTCAGTAATTATGAAAGAAAGTGTGGCTCGAAACGCTTGTTGATGAATCTTGTTTCTTATTGCACCAATTTACCACAGCACGTATTCTGTAAGCAGAAAATTTGATTTTGTTCGAGATTCCCCCAAGTGCGAGACCTTTGCATGAATTTTTCTCAATTTTCAGGCGACAGGAGCGTCCATTCAAGTTGCTTCCGAAATGCTCCCGCAATCAACCGAACGGGCTGTTACTGTGTCCGGGACGGCCGACGCCATCATACTGTGTATGGGACAAGTCTGCCAAATACTGTTAGAGGTGGGACGCTTCGTCGGTTTTTCTAGAGATTACAAAATTTGCTCCATTCTGTGCAAAAAAGTGGGACATTCCCACGCCACTCCAATAGTTTGGGACTGATCCACGAGAGAGCCGTGAAAGGATAGGACTTTTCTGCACAAAATTCACTGCAATATCGCTTTTCAGCTTGTAGGCGCAACACAGCTTTTAAATTTTACGATTTAATGCGATATATACATTTTAACTATATACAGGGGGGGCCAAAAAAAAAAGACATTTTGCCTCCACTTCCAGATGGATTTAAGCACATTTTACTCAACTCAGACCGAACGGTTCCAACTTATTATTAAAGAGTGCATTCCATTCTATAAGAAAATCTTCATAGTGGCCACGTACGTGGACGGCATCAGAAGAATTAGCCCTGGAAACATGGTGCACTGGTCGATCTCAATGGGGTCTTCGAAGGATCGTGTACCATAACGACCCTTACTGGAAAGCTAGTTCCGAGGGGATTTGCACAGTGGTAGCTAATGCCTCTAGAAAACTATCCAACATTAAATCGATTCACGAAATTGCGTAAGAGCTTCAGGCTGAAGCTCTTACGGTAGACCTCCTTGAGCCTGACGACGGTGACAGATGACGTCATATTCTGAAGACGGTGAGGGCAGTGAAGGAGAGCCTGCGTACACTAATAGAGGAACACTTAGGGAATACTCTGCTGAGGAACTCCCGTCAACGACAGCAATCTCTGCGAAGAAAAAAGAGCCGAAGTCCGACATAGGCAAAATGTCTTTTTTTTGGCCCCCCCTGTATATTAAACGAATAGAGATGAATGTCTTTGCGGACCTTATGTAATCCTAACTGGAACGGAAGGTTTATAATGGACAATGACCTTAATTTTGCCTGTCAATTTTCATCTTGTTCTATTTGGAAAATATTCTCCGGATAAAAGGGTCGGAAATTTTAACGTAATTGGAACTATGGTGCTTTGGGGAACTCGTCCAGCAGGAGTGCAACTCGTCCACACGGTCTGACTCTGAATGCTACACCAAATTCAAATTGACTAGTAATCTTTACCTTGTCACTTCGCATCGTCGTCCTCGTCGTCTCGTCATCGTCGAAGGTGACAATCTCGGCCGACAGCTCGGGCACTCGTCACGCGTAATTTTATTGAGGCACTCGGCTGCCAGAGGCTTTCTGCCAATTTCAACCTCTCCAGGACCACTTGCAGCCATTCAGTCAACCTACTGCCCCAGCGGAATTCAAATTAGCCCCAATTGCATTGCTTCCTTGGATGGACGTGATTCGGGGAGAGTTCTCGGTGAATTGGGAAAAGGGAACCTAAGGCCTCCCCTTGAGAACGGAATGTCTTATCTCTTCGTAGTAGGAGCGAATTTACTTCTGATTTTCAATTGTTTGTGGCTGGGGTGAATTCTGGGTTATCGAGAACATCTAAGCCGGTGGCAGATCAGTACCGTTCGTCAGTGGAGTGCGCCACAAACATTACTCTCATCGTCAGAGAGCTGCATAGTTGATCAAATACGTACAATTTGAATAAACATGTTGCCGAACAACTGGATAACTTTGCTATTTTTGACTTGAAGGGCCTCGAAAGAGGGAGCCTCAAGCGCTTTTGGACACCATTTGACTCGACCATCAAAACTCGAAACACCCCTCGGCAGTCACGAATTGCCAACTTTTGGGCTCAGAAAATGGAAACTTGCTTCTGGTGTGTAGAAGTTTGTTCCAAGCATTTAAAAACTGATGAAGGCTCCGAATGAAAACTCTTGTGGGGGACTTTAATTGCACTGGCATTTCCCTATTTTCGACCAATCGCTGATGTTTCTTACTGGCAGAGGGAAGCGAGTTGAGGACCTATGTCTGTATTAAAATAGGTGGCTTTACTTGAACATCGTCCATCGGATGAAAGCTGAGGGAAAGGTACGTCTCATGGAAAGACACTGCTGGAAAACGCATAGCTCGTGAGTTCTCTGCTCAAATCTCGCACGAATATTCTCCAAAACGTGGCCTTTTCTATTTCGGAAACTTGCATTCTTTTGGGCAGTGCAAAAGGAACTGTGGTGAGCTGTCCCACGCATCGTCCGATTTGATTACTGTAACTAGCGTGGGGAAACCGCTTAACGCACTGGACGCCCACACGACGTGCTCTACAGCTATACACTAGCGTTGCTTGATTATTTCTGGTCAACATAAAATGCACATTCGACAATTCAGCTGCTACGATGTAAAAGCGCGAGCACGGCGCTTCGCTCTTTGCTGTGAAAACTCTGCTGCCGAACAGAAAGATAGTGAGGTGCTGACTCAAATTCCTAATTTGCTAGCCCCTATTTTCAGGCCCCACCGAAAGGCACCACGTTACCGTACCGACCGAAGCCGACGTTCAACTCATTGCTGGTGGCGAGTTCGGCAGCGGCGGCCGCTGCTGCCCAGCAGCAACAGCTGGCTGCCCTGCTACAACCAGCTCTCTTTCAACAAGCTCAATTCGCTCAATTCCTCCCGTCCGAGGTGAGTTTCGACGTTTCGTAGCGTTGTTGGTGGTCGTGACGTCGTGACGCGTACTAAATGTAGTTAAATGTTTCTGATGATGCCTTGTTAATCCCACGGCTTCAACACTCCCCTGATGACTTCCTTCTTGTTTTATCGCATGACGTCACAAAACAGATTGTTGGACGAGTTTTCCGTTGCATTGTCTTTCAGGTGTTCATCCCCATGTAATCCCCCATTCAAAAGCATGTAGCCCAGTCAAATGCTTTTACCAGAACGCTACTGGTATTTTTTTCAACTGTTGCAAATAAATGGTACGGAAACAAAAATCTCTCGGGCTTTATAGGATATGCTGGATAGGATCTGATGGGAATGTGCCCAATGCGGGTATTTTATTCAGTGTAAAGAATACCAGCTGGATCATTCCCGTGGGCTACCGTCCAGCATGACCCGTGGCGAGGGAACAACGGCGCTCCACTGCCCTAACTTTCCATGTGCTACTATCTCCTTCTTGAATGGGGAAAATACGCGGGTGGGCCCGCGCCGGTTTGGGACGAGTTTCACGTTCGAAGTGGCGCATTTTGGGTCTGATAAACCCATTTCACGGGGCGTCTACCAGCGAGATCGCGGTGTTGGGCTGTGATTCCGTTTAGATTTTTCACCCATAAAAGTGGTTCGGAAAGTGGTTAAGCCAAAACTGTTTTTGAATTTTCATGCCCACAACATGGGCGGATCAACGGGAGCGCAACAGTCACCCTTGGAAAGAACATACTTTGAGCAGTGGAGCGCTGGTTGCCCCATTCATCAGCACCTGGAAGAGCATGCCAAGAATCTGTTTGCGATGATTCCAAGCGTCTTCTTCTCACGCTGCACGGAGAAAGCCTGGAACGTGATTGTGCAGAGAACTCACAGAGTAAAAATCGAATTGTTCAGAGTTTTATGAGCGGAGCAGGTCGTCGTTAGATGGAATGATTCACACCGAGACTATATCCATTGTTTTCTGTGTTTTCAGCTGGCACGTGGTGTACCAGCGTCGGCGCAGTACGGGCCGACGTCCGCCTTCCTATCCACTCCTACCCTCAATCCCCAAGGTACTGCTATCATCTCTCACTCACTCTCACTTTCACTAGTTTCGTTCGTTTTTTCCAGATTTTCGTGCACTGATATACACATGATAAGTCCCTTATGTAAATGTGTATGCAGTTCACGAACACCCGAAAATCGCGGTTGCAGTGGTGACAGGCTCGCGAGCGCGCGGTCGCAACGCGATGCGGCCGACGGGTCGATCAATATTGGTTTGACGTGATTGGCGATCCATCGCTCGTGTCGCGACCGCGCGCGTCAGCTGATGTCCCGCAGGCGCGCTTGGAAAGGAGGGTGTGTTGCTTTTCAATGTTCATTATGAACTACTTCAGTCCGCACGGCCGCACATACACAACGTCTCTCCCTGTCGCCTTGAAAACGCTCCGCTAAGGTTTCCTCACTTAGCCGGTTTGCATGATGGGCTAGCCATTTTGAGTTTGAGCCTCCTCTCGAGCTGTCCTCTTCCCCGCAGAGGTGCGATTCAGCGGATGAGCGGCATTTCTTTTCTGAACGTAATCTATTCATACAGGCAATACCTCCACTTTTGCAGCCGTTTTGCTTTGACTTTTTTTTAGATTAAACTCGAGAAAAGCTAGGTGTGTAGAACTGTCTTCCAATTCGATCAGCAGCATCGCTGCGCGCGGCGCGACCGCATCGCAATACGCACGCGTAGGTAAACATCCTGTAGACCGCTGCACTGCTCAGCACTCAGAGAGCTAAACGAGTTGAAGAAATTCCGATTTCCGTTCATTCCGCTCACTTCGCACCCTTCCCTCCTGGTCCAGCTGGTCCGCTATCGTCTGCTGCTCACACCAGTGCCGCTTTACAGCATTTTCACTCTCTAAAACGCGATGGTCGTGTGTGTGCGTCTGAACCCCCGATTTCTTCCTTTCGGTTTCCACTCCCACAAATCCAATCCCATGCTCCTACAAGTTCACGGTGTATCGTTCCTATGTTCAACTCTTGCATCCCTGTCTGAGCGTGTGCTTTCTCGCACAGAACTGAGCTATTTCAAGACTAGCAACGTTCACAGCAAGTCGTGAGAGTCTCAAAAGGCGAGGTGCGGTAAGTTTGCGATCTCGGGACACCACAGACATCCGCTATTTGGCAGCATTAAGGCTCCCGAACAAACGTTGTTGTTCCCGAGCAGTGGTGGCCAAGCCGTTAGAGGTGCTTTGTTTATGGCGTCAGAGGTTCCCAAAAGAAGGATGAATCCCATTTGAGAATAGAGGGTTTTATAAGGAACCACATGAACAACAACTCTAGTAGTTTCAATGAAAGATCGAGCTTGGTTGTTTATTCTGCGAGGGACTGGAATCTATCATGTTTAGCCCAACTACCGCTGGGAAAAGGTTACTGTAAAAAAGTGCCGCTGTCACGGTCAGTGTATAGAGTCCCATGAAAGGTAGTCAAACGTTCTCATCTCGGTCGACACCTGGGTAGTGGAGGTATGTTGGCTGGCCGTGCAATTCAAATACTGTTAGGCATTCGAACCGTCAATGAGCTGGCCGCATCTCGCCTCCAAGAACATCTCTCATGGCACTCTCCTAGTCAACAGCAAACTTCCCAAACAACTCACTCTTCGGTAGTACTGTAGCGTAGGCTCAAGGTGCGGATCGCAGGCGATTTATGTGTTGTTATGCCTTACGTGAATTTCAGTGTACGGTGGCGGATTAATACTGGCCGGTGCCGGCTACCCGAGCGCCCAGCAGCACGCGGCCGCCATGGGTGGCGGATTCGGTCAGGACCCGACGAAGGCGTTCGCTGCAGCGGCCGGCTTTCTGAGCGACGAACGGCAGCTCGAGCTGATCAACCAGTACGCGGCACTCAACAGCAGGTAGAGAACACTAGGCATCGATGTGACATTCCGTAGCCAAGCTAGTGCAAAAAGAGAATATAATAATATATAATAAAGCGTTTCATAAACAAGAATACGAGAAAAGTCAGTTGCACGAATGAATTTGCCAACAAATTAGGTAGCGGGTGACAAAGGTGTCGTTTTCTTGCATGTGTTTCGAACTGAAAGCTCTTTTCTTTTGCCCCTTTGTCTCTAGACGCTTTGTTTGGGCAATTGCTTGGTTTGAGACGCTTTACAGCTCTTTGTCACTCTGTTTTACGATTTATACCGTATGAACTACTGCAGTGCATGTACTCTAGATGACTGCTCTCTGAGGCTGTTGAAGGCAGACGCGCGCGGTCGCGACGCGACGGGCCAACCGCCGCGTGTGCGGCCGCAGTTCGGCGTGCGCTATCATGCTGAAATGCAGTGGCCATCTAGAGTGCATGCACACAAGAGACCTCATTTAACCAACTGCCAATTTTTACCACCGTTCAGTGTGTTGATGGGCGCTCCGCTACTGAAAGGCGCCAACTCGCCGGCTAGCGCCGCCCACAAGGCAAGTGGCGCACGGTTCACTCCCTACTAACAGTGTCGTCGTCGTCAAATCGTCAAGTCGTCCGTGACGTCGTTCGAGTCCACTCCACCGCCGCACTACCACTTGCGCTCGCTCGCTCTCTCTCACTGAGTCTGTGTTATATTTCTATTTAAATGTATAGTCCATGTTATCTAATAATAATTTTATGATTTTTCTCTGTGAAGCATTTAACATAGTTGATAACAACAGCCACACACCACCTCGACTACCACACAAGCACAAAGCGCATTGGGAGTGTTATCAGCAGTGATATGATATGGTTACACGACACGATTCACACAGACAGAAGCATTCCATCCGTTGTACCCACGGCCGACCGCCTTCACTGACCGCAACAAACCGCGGTCGGAACTCCAAGAAGCAAAGCGATTCACGACAAGAACTCCGCAAGTAAAAGTGGCCAAAAGCAGCCTGGGCACAAGTCCTCTTCATAGCGATGCGAGGTCCTGAACACAGAAAGACACTGCTTCAAGAAGAAGAAGAAAGACGTTCTTGAGCTCATTTAGTTCAAAGCACCATAAGTTCTGATGGGACTTCATCTTTGAACCGCCCGCGGTAGTCACACAAAGGTCAAAAACCTGACGATACTGCATGTAGACAATTTTTCAGGTTTTTTTTATCATCAGAGTCGGATATTTTGGGAGACATCAGGAAATATGCCAAGCAGGCTTCCGTGGAATGATTCCGATGAGTGGAATGATCTGGATGGGTACTTCGGTTGTGAAGGAAACGCTCAGAAGATGCGAGGCGCAGCAATTGCCATCAAGTAAATCCTTCTATAGAAAGATTTCACAAAAATTCAAACTCAGGGAAAGGGACACATCGGGTGGTCGGGCGGGTTTCCAGTGGAACTTGGGTTAACTTCTGTAGGAGTACCAATTTGTTCACTGATTCGTGTCCGGCATGATAAGATAACACTAATAATGTCAGGGATGTGCAGATGTTATCAAACGAGGGCTGTCAAAAGGCCAGCGTGAAATCAAGACAAGCACTGAAGCAGGCATTTTGTGTAGGTTCGTGCAGGGCTGAAAGGACAGCCTATCGAGCCTACAAGTTCTGTCTGTCATTCTCAACGAGCAGAACGATATTTGATACGTCTTGCGACTTTCGTAAATGTTACTTAGTCCAGAGGAGCTTTTGATGGGTTCAATCTTGTGTGGGGCACCTAAGCATCTATACCCAGCTGAACCCTCTTGGGTGCACTCTTCCGTTGTTCAAAAACACCACAGAAAAGCAATATTGGAACGTTTTAGCGGCATCTAACTTTGGAAGACATGCTGAACCCTCTCGAGAACTGTGTAGTGATAGCGCAATGGCGTCAATGTTTATGCGGCTGTCACTTGTACGCGTAGGATCGGATCCACCTTGCAGCCGTTTTTTGCCCATTACCTCAATCCTAATCAGTTCCCATTTTTTTATGTACAGATTTGCCGCCTCTAACCCGCGTGGGATACGATTCAGCTTCGAGTGGACCAAATGAGAGCAACGTGAGATGACAAAATAGGCGGCCTTGATCGGCTTTGCTCGGTGGTATCGATGTCCAAGTGGAATTAGGTTTCGGCTCGAACTCAAACTTGAATTTAGGGTTGTGTTGAAGCTGCTTAGGCTTAAGCTCGAAACTCGGCTTGGGCTTAGGCTTAGGCTTAGGCTTAGGCTTAGGCTTAGGCTTAGGCTTAGGCTTAGGCTTAGGCTTAGGCTTAGGCTTAGGCTTAGGCTTAGGCTTAGGCTTAGGCTTAGGCTTAGGCTTAGGCTTAGGCTTAGGCTTAGGCTTAGGCTTAGGCTTAGGCTTAGGCTTAGGCTTAGGCTTAGGCTTAGGCTTAGGCTTAGGCTTAGGCTTAGGCTTAGGCTTAGGCTTAGGCTTAGGCTTAGGCTTAGGCTTAGGCTTAGGCTTAGGCTTAGGCTTAGGCTTAGGCTTAGGCTTAGGCTTAGGCTTAGGCTTAGGCTTAGGCTTAGGCTTAGGCTTAGGCTTAGGCTTAGGCTTAGGCTTAGGCTTAGGCTTAGGCTTAGGCTTAGGCTTAGGCTTAGGCTTAGGCTTAGGCTTAGGCTTAGGCTTAGGCTTAGGCTTAGGCTTAGGCTTAGGCTTAGGCTTAGGCTTAGGCTTAGGCTTAGGCTTAGGCTTAGGCTTAGGCTTAGGCTTAGGCTTAGGCTTAGGCTTAGGCTTAAGCTTGAGCTAGGCCTAGGCTTATGTCGGAGGTTTTTAAGTGTCCTTGTGAATGATGAGTTAGCAGGAATACCAGTCCAAGCTCTATTCTTTAAAGAAGAAACAATATTCGCACAACCTTCCATGGTCCAGATTCGAACCCCAGTCACTTGTTTGCCGACTCCCCCACATTGCTCTCCGCCGCCACGTCATTCGCGGACGATATCGTCGATATTCTCATATGGTCGGCGTACCAACGCATCATGCCTCGCTGGAGAAGCTCTTTGTAATACCGTCGGGCGCTTGGAAGCTTATGAGCCCAAATGCAAATTTCGATTATTGTGCTGCAGCCGCTGCATGAACTCTGCAAAAGCACAGGGTACACTATGGACCACAGTTGGAACCCAGGGTGATGATTCCGGAGGTTTTCGTGGATGAACGACCCTCCTCCGCTGAGCACTGAAGCTCCAATGTGAGGAAGCGCATCCTGGAATCCATTTGGGTGCGAAACCCTGCCTCGCGGGTTACATCGGTCCCAATGGGAACCTATTTTGGTTCCCATTGGGACCGGTGTCCCGCGAGTCAGGGTGTCGCACCCAAATGGCCCAAAGATGTTCCGCATCTCACGCTGGTTGAGAATCTTGTGATAAGCAATCTCTTTAAGTCAGTACGTCTACGTCAGTGCAGCTTTGAGCCCTTCGCTGACACTTTGCAATTCTCCGACTCCTGTCCCATTCTTGTTGATTTGTGTGCTGCACTCGTGAAGAGCCGAGAGGTGCATTTCTCATCGCTTTTTTTTTGCTTTTCAGGAATCAGAAGGTCCATCTTCATTCCTGTTTTACACTAATTCGGCTCCTGCTCAAATCAATGCTTTTCGCCTCTCAGACAAAGCTGTAAATTCCTCACTTAATTTGAAAGGAAAATTGGTCATTTGTTCAAGATTGACCAAATTGTTCGATTGTTCAAATGCAGGCTTTACGAAAAGAAAAGAAACGGAAAATGCCTTCAGAGTCGAAACAAAAAAAACCGTGCAGCGGTTGTGCAGACGTACAGCTACAGTTATTTGGTGTGATAATGCCAATAAGTAAAGTTGCGTAGGATACGGAGCAGTAGCACCATATAAGAGACTGATTGGTTGTGGTGATGCTTCTGTTTTCTGTGTGGCGCTGTGACGGGTGACGAGGTTATGGAATGGGTCATGTGTGGGCTATGTTGAGGTTCAGATTGGGGAGCTGAGGGTGCAGGGCCCGCACGGCCGAGTCTCCCCTCCATCGTAGTGCTGATTCCCGGCTCCCCCTGTGAGGAGGGGAAGGATGGTGGCACTTGAAGAAGTTGATTAGACCGGTTAAGCCGGAGGGCTCTCAGAATGACCGCAGGACACGGTGGAACGTCCGAGACGCAGTACGAGTGACGCCAGTGTTCAGTGTGCGGATGTTAGGTTCATCAAGCATTCAAAAACCCTCAATAGCGTGGCAGTTGTGGCGCAGAGCGATGTTGTCGCCTTGTCACGCGATCGATCCAGGTTCGGATCTGGACAGTGTCAACCGATCAAAACCAGGCCCGGCCCGTAGAAGGCTGGCCTTTCTTTTCTCAAAAACTTTTTCTAAACATTTGATTTTTCTTCTCTCAAAAAAAACATTTGTTGACTAAGAGGAAAGTGGAAGTAAAACTGCTGGAAACCGATAGAAACCACATCCTGACCGGCACAAGCTCAAATACCTCATCCGGTAAGGCCAGCCACCACAGATTTGACAGTAGTCCTCATCGAGTGACTGAAAAATTCCCAGGCGGTACCACTCATCTATGGATACCGTCCCTTCCGCACAGCCGCAAAGATCTGTGCATCCGCACAGTCCGAAGGAGCTGTGCAAACGAGCTGCGCACCCGTACGGTCCGTGGCCCGGTTGCTCGTGAGCGAGCGGGACAGTAGGTGTGCTGATAGCTGTACGATTCGCAGGAGCGTCGCAGCTGAACTAGCCAACCATGAATCCAACAGCGGAACAAACCAACCGCCACCCATTCACAAGTGAATCGTATCCCAAGCGGGTGGAGTGGGGCGATTCCCTAAATGAGAGAGTGCGGGCTGATAAATGTCGGTTGTGCCCCATTTGCAAGACGAAAGCGCTGACGACAGCGTGGCGCGCATCCACGGATCATGCTCGTTTTGTTCAATTTATTTGGCATTTTTCATGTGTCGAAACTGTCCGGACGCATTACCTTTTCCGGAAACAGTGAACGAATTAACAGTGGTGGAATTGTTAAAGGAGGATTGCCTCCCTTGGGAATAAAGTTGCCGAGATCGCACGCAACGGGCTATCGCCAATGTGCAAGTGACAACCCTGCAGTGGGCTCATCCTAATGCAAGACCAGAGTCATTCTGACGCAGTGCCATTACAGTGATAACGGCGGCGTTCCTTGAAAGATGAAACGTTGTGCTCCTTCACGATTTGGGAAAGAGTTGAGCTCGCGATTTAAGCACTTTTAAAAGAGCCGCGACATTATCGAAGGAGAACTCGCCAAAGATTTCTTACAAGGGAGGTCGTTCAGGGTGTGGAGCGCTTTTTCAAAACGGTTTTTGCATGCTGTAGGGGCTCTCACGGGGACTACAGAACCATGTTTCATTTTCGCTGAGCGGCCCCCTGAAGGCCAAAAAATGGTAGGAAATGGTCCAGGTTCAATCCCTCCTGATGACAAAATTTTTGCATTTGGGTTGGAGCTTCCAAATTCGCTCCTAATAGCGCCAGCGCCAATTAGGTGTTGTGTTCATCATCAAGACCATCAGTAAGTATTGCACGCGAATTTTAACCGCAATCCGGTAGAAAAATGTCGTAGCGCCAATACTTTCCAAATAAAGGAAAGTTCTACTACTGAATGAACAATGGCAGACCTCGAAGCTAGTAATGTACAGTAGGACAAGCATGATGTTGAAGTCGTTAATCACGAAAAAAGCGTTTTTTTTTGTCGGCTCCATTTGCCGCCAGTTTGGCGCAGCCAAATTGATTCCGCCAGTTCTTTTAAGAAAACCCATTCGCAAGGGCTGCTGATGGTCCTGATTGTGTGAATACAGCGTTAGTTTTGACGCTGAAGCAATTTGGCACCGATTCGGAGGTGATAATCAAAAACAAAAAGTTCGCCATTTGGCGGAACCGAACCACGAAGATGCCTTCTTCAAAGCCATCACGCTGTCCACTTGACCACCAGACCACTGTGAGCAGTTTTGAGCGAATTTCACTTTGTTCCCGATACCATCTTGATCAGGCCCTTCAATATGCAGGTGTTCTTTTCTGCAAGCCCGAAACGTCACTCCAAGGCTGCAAAAACCACCCATTCTTAACAATTTTTTCGACCCTTTTTGGCCTTCAGGGGGCCGCTCAGCGAAAATGAAACACAGTTGTGGTCTACGTGAGAGCCCCTACAGCATGCAAAAAACCGTTTTGAAAAAGCGCTCCACACCCTGAACGACCTCCCTTGTTAGCGTTTTTTTAAGACACTAGACCAAAGAGAGATTGTATTGTAAGCTTGTAAAAACAATTATGACACTTCAGTCGAGTACAGATAGGACGCTTCGGGATGTCCTACTATGTAAGAAGCAAAATGAATTGAGGCTTAAACAAAACTATGGGATACGATCGTCAACTGATGTCGACGAAGCGGATTCTTAGAAATCCTACATTTTCGGACTGCGGAAATTGAATAATTCTTGCAATCACAATAGAAAGTGTCAAAATCAATTCAGAGCTTTGCCTGTATCCGCAATCCAACTTGTCCTGCAACGTTGCAAACACGTAACGTCAACCTATCCACGTTTAGTGCTTTTTTAGGAACTTTTTAGGAACTTTGTCAGGATGTGGGAAGAGAGAACATGACTAAGTTTTTATTTGTCTCTGTGTAACCTTCAACATGGGTAAAAACAGCGCTATGTACACTATCACACAAACACATACCGTGTTAGAGGTGTCTCGGAGTATATGACAAATATGGCCAAAGATAGCAATAATGTCACCATTTCTAATTACCCGTAGGGATCAGAAACGGCGCTATCTCAATATAAAATATCTAAAAGAGATCCGAATACTGTGTCCAAACTCACATAAACATGCAGACCAGCCGTGGTCTGCTCTGAGTACCTGATTTCGTGGATAAATATCAATCGACTGAGAAATAGAATATGAATCGACAACCTAAAACGTCTTCGTCGCGTACACGCGACAGTCAATCGCACCGCCCACTTGGCATTCAATTTCCAAAAGATTCAGCCATTCCACCAGCGATGATTCGGACATGCCCAACCACTCACTCACCTTGCTGACAGAAATTGTTGGACGGAACCTGAAAATCAGACTGAATACGCTACAAACTCTTACACGAACAATATACAGTAGTGAAATTTGAATGCATCGCATCGACATGTGCAACACTCAGCTTACCGGGCAAAGGTCTAAGAGAATCAAATTTCACCCTTCTTCATTTTTGAATGTAGACAACTGTGAAAGTAGCAAAACATAGTCGAATGAACAGGGAACCCGCCACTGTTGGCACATCCAAAGAAATACTGAGAAAATTTGCGAATTTTTGAGCATTACTTACGCTTTGAATACTTGCACAAGCGCCGCTTTCCGCTCTCGTTCAACGAACAAATCCATCAGGTATGGGCACATTTTCGGAGCAGACTGAAATGGAAAGCGACAATTAATTGACAATGATGTGTTCAGGGCGAGAGTTAACCTATTTAAGGAGAACTAAGGAGTTAAGGAGAACTCGAAGATTTTGATATCAAGTTCTAGATCCTATAACATCCGGCTATTAGCCATCTGATGACGCGCCGTTTTTTGCAACTTTTGGGGCCTCTGAGTGTATCCGAATATCCTTTAGTCTAAGATGGGTCTGTAAATGGTTCTATTTCACGTTAGAACTAATATGAGCAGCATAAATAAATGTCCTTTATCTCGGATTTTTTCAGGCTGTTGCTCATTCATATTCACGATATGTGAGAGAAACAGAAATTTACCAGGCTGGTTAATACACGATCTCGTCCAGACTCATACCCGTCTAGACAAATGGAAAATTGGGGAACTCACGTTATATAATCTGAAAAGAGTTGGATAATTTCCCAGCGACACAGCCCGTCGGACTCGCATCGCAAATAAAACACACTCATCGGTCCTCAGCGAGTCTGTCAAGCCTGAAAATGAAGGTTCGATACTTCGTCTGCTTCGGTGCGTATACTATTATAAAGATACCAACCAATGATAGCAAAAAAGTGTTATTCCAGGTTGCGCTTTCGAACTAACGATACCTAACTGTGTGCCCGCATGTGACATACTGTACAGCACTGTACTCTTAAAGTTGGGCTGATGGATGAGAAAATATGCTTAACTCGATGTATTTCAACGAAAATACATTTAACTATGAAATTTCACAAGGGCTACGAGTAATTCCCTTTTGTCAATAACTATTTGATAGAAATCCGAAAACCAGTGGACCCTACGATATGCGCCACGCTGCGCCCACGTCTGATTGGACTCCTGCCTGTTTTAGAATCAAATTGAAGTCCACACTTGTCGAGGAAAAACAATGAACGCTAACTAAAACACAGCCAAGGAAAACGTTTTGGTGAAAGAAATTACTACTCAAGCGCACAGAGTACGGCTGCTCACAATTTTCGCTGTGCGGACGGTGCTGAATGTAACCTAGCGGTTCTCGGACCGATTGCAGATGTCGACACTTGACAGATGGTCATGATAAAAACAGAATCTACATTAACCTTTGTAAAATTTCTAATTTTCCTTTTTTGTTAAGAATATTTGCACTCAACAGCTCACATAAAGCGTTACGGAGGCGTTTTGCGACACTATATTATTAGATAGAACCCCACACTTCTGAGTCGCGCTTCTAAGCAATTTGCAATTTACCAACCTTTCAGAAGAGATGAAATGTCGAGGGTGTTCGCCATTGCAATATAGTACAGCAGACGATATGCTATGAACTCCGCTTCATTTGGACAGCCCGCTACTTCATTGTACAAGAGCTTCAATTGGCTTTGACACTGAAATATACAGCTGGTCGAAGGCATGACGTGAACAACTGAGCAAATGTTGGGCAATACCTTGTTGAATTCTTCTCGATCCTTATTTTCAAGAGCAACCCGAGCATTGATTTCGTAAACCTGGACCGTAAACTTGTTCCTTACCCGTTGCACAGTGAGATCTTGCCTGGAACCATAAACAGATGAAATACTAAAAACGAAGTGAAATTTTGCAAAGGCACTACAAGTTCACCTGATCGATCGAAGTTGATCTGACAAGTACCGATAGGGAGCTTTTGACCGGTACTTTTCCTTTACATTTTCCAACGATTTCTCCAGAATCTCAGGTGGTCGCACTTGACTTGGATCTGGCGCCTGGAAATGAAAGCAAGATACATTGATGCCAGTGTATTCCACTTTTGAAGAAAGCAACATCGGAAAAAAGGATTCAAAAACTGACCGCGGTTAGCCTGAAAAAGCTTTTCTCTATATTTTGGCAGGTACCCTTGACGAGTTTCATTCGCACTGGACGAGAAGCTGCTATAGCCGAAGCACTAGCATTGCGCGCATCGTCTGCAAATCTTCGCGCTCTCTCTTCGATCCTGTTGGAGTCCTGAATGTTGAAGACACTCACTCCCTAGACACATCGCAACATTTAATTGTAATTAATTCACTACTATGACAGTGAGAAAAAGTTCTAAATCATTATCTGGTATCACAATCAGAAAACCGATTTTAGTAGTAGGAATTTTTGTATGAGTTCAGAAACGAAGACATATTCACTACTATTTCTCGAATTTTCTGCCCAATGTTTATAAAAAGTTCCTCAATTAAGCAATACACACCTCTCCCTAAGTCTTCTGACTCCTCATAGGCATATTTAAGGTCCTTTCTTACAGTCACAGCAACTCATACTTGCCTAAAATAACCTTGCGTATTCGTGTCACCAAAGTAAACAATGCCTTGAAGGTACAAATACTCAAGGTTATTTCATGCAAGTTTTAAATCCTGTGATTGTAAGAAGGGACCTTGAATAAAGGAGCTGAAAGTAGTAACAAAGATTGGACGCGGAATGACATCAGACTAACTGCACCTCTTCTACATGCCAACGAGTAGTCTCCTTCTTCTGTTTTTCAGCATTTTGCTGCTTACGCTTTTCCTTTTTAGACAGATGAGCTTCACGCTTACGTTCCTTCTGAGACTTCTTCTTCGAAACAGTCGACTGAAATAAACATTGCAAGCCTGAATCGTCTAATATTCTCGAAACGTTAAATGGCTGTTAGTAAAGAGAACAAGTACTGTATATTTGAGCAAACCAATGATTACAAAACCCTAAATTGTTGACAACTTTCTAAAAGAAAACCCCATAAAATTCTAGCGCTAGTTCTGACTAAGAGAGTAGCGCATTTCGTTTTTTACAACCCAATAGAAAACCACCGCGCCGACACCTTGACTTTGATAACCTCCACATCGCTTGAACTGCTACTGCTACGCCGATCGCGTTTAGTGTCGGCTTTGGCGTCCGGCGATGCCGTCCGCTTTCGTTCACGTTTAGAATGCTGCGCTGTGGCCTTGTTGCCGATATTAGGCTGCATCGATGCACGTAAAGCAGCCACCGGTGTCCACGAGGCTGGAAGTTCGTAACCGCGTTCGTGGGGTAACGGCTCACGATCCCAGTCGATGGCGCGTGTCGTTCCAGCCTGCAACAACGGTCGCAGTCGCTTCTCCAAATACTCCTGCACCTTTTGACGGTCCTCGGCACATTGCGCCGCCAGATACGCTCGTTCCACATAGCGCCTGAAAAGTTGCTTCTGGTAGTTCCGATTATGTAGAATTAAAAACACACAAAACAAATGCAATCGGATATACGCTACAAATATAAGTTACGTCAAAATATAATAGAACTGTGCATAAAACAAAGAGAGAATCCAACAAATTACACGGTACGCCTGCTGGAAGAATCAGCCTGCGGTCCCCGGAGCTAGGGACACTCAGAAGCGGTCGCTCCCTGCGGCCTGCACTCTCTCACCGAAAAAGCGATAACACTAATACAAAACAAGCATCCGTAAGTCAACAGGAATGCGCCCAAAGTAGAGGGGCGCAAAGAGGAGGCCAAAAAAACCTAATGCACATCAAAGGTTAAAATGTGCGAGTTTAGAGTATCCCGAGAAGAGGGCACAGACAGCAAAAAATGGACTAGGGCCTGCACCTCATCTACCAGCTACCACATAGCGCCACATTTCCTGATCGCTAGAATCGTTCTTCAATACATCAGCGCCAGTCCAGCTATGGGCCACGCGTAAATTATTTTGAGATAGCGAAGCAATAGCACCATGCGTGGTGTGAAATCACTGCTACAAAATCCCGCATATTATTGAAGCTAAACTAGAACCAAACCAATGCATATTTTGATGTGGAGTTTCTGGCAAAGGAAGGAGAAAAGGATCACTGCGATAGACTCATACTAGCGTTGTAACGCAGAATGCTTGGAAGGCAATTGTTGAAACGTAACTAAAAATGAAAAAAGAGGGGTTAAAGCTTTTGAATGACAGTACTTACCTCACATTATCTGGCATTACACCGAGTCCGCCTGGTGACTGCGCACTCACGACGGAAGGCGCTTGTGCCGCCGCTTTCGGTGCTGTTGTGGGAGGTGCACGAGCAGCTAAGGAGAACGGTGTAAACTTCTTTGGAGCACGAGACTGCGGCTGCTTCTGTTGTTGAGGCGGTTGTCGATTATTCCACTGCTTCGTGTTGGTCCACTGTTGTGGCTGATTCCATGGAAGGTTGGCCGAGGATGTCGTGTAGTTTTGTTGCGATTGCTGCTGATACCCCGTGGCATAGTTTGGTGCTGGAGGATACTGCATACCATATTGCTGAGCCATCCACGGGTAGTACTGCATCATCAGAGCATGTGCATTCATAGCCTGCGAAGTAGAAGTAGGAGGTGGAGGAGGCTGATTATTTGTACTTTTTGTCGGAGTTTGCGTTCCAATCTAAAAAAAAAACGATGTATTGTGCAACTCTTTTGAGGAAACAAATGATGATTAAATGGAAAATTGGGGCTCTCGCTACTGAAGGGTCTAGGACTGAGGCCTGTGTGACCTGGTGAATCCCCATAAGAACTACTTATTTCGAATTGCATTCTGAGTCAACGCAATACTTGGATAGCTGCGTTTAGCGCAGCCCTAACAAAAAGTTTTTCTCTTCCTCAACATTTCATACGACAGTCGATTTTTCCAGGCGGGAATGGCACCCATTTCTGAACACCCTTCTTTTTTATCAGTCCCCCTTCTTTAGGTGTGACAATTTGCCACGATACTTTTCGCTTAAGCCGCCCCGATAATTGCGGTGTCAGTAGTCAAAAACTACTAACTTTCAACTTCCAATAGGGCATACACATTACACGGGTCAATTCAAATCTCCGCTTCTCGTACAAAGCCTGACGCAACAAAATCATGGTAGGATCATACCTTTTTCAAAGCTTGCTGCGCTTTTTCCCAAGCAGTGTTCCCTTCGGTCGATGGTGGAGGTGGCGGGGCACTGCCTGGCATAGGAATTGATGCCAACATGTCCTTTCTGAAAAAAGTAAAAGTTGTTGATTGTCGCCACAATAAGAGAGTAAATGAAAATAACAGGTTTCCGATGGGCAAAAAAGCTGCCATGCGCCCGGCTAAGGTCCTAAGTTTACCCCAACGCAGCGAAGCCTTCCACGCCTTCAGAGTCAGTAATTCAGTAGAGGAATCGTCTGCGATGATAAAAACGTGTACTTGTACAACAAATGACCTCCGAGCTGGAAAGGCCGACTGCGCATTCAAAAGCCATTTGATTCCGAATGAAATCGAGTGCATGGCACGCCTCGGAAGATTGACCTATGATAGATGCCTTTGTATTTTACCCACATATGCCCATAGTGTAATTCAACGAAAATGATGTGACATTCAGGAGTAGATATATTTGGCGTCCTAATTACGAATACGAGATTCTTTTATAAAGAGCGCTATTCAAGGCCTATTTCCCTCTCCAGAGCGCTCTTCCCTACACATACAGCTTGAGACTAAGCTTAGGGGATAGAGGGACTTCGGAATGGGTAAACGAGATACGGGTGAAAACACATGTGGCTTGGATGACGGACGTTTGGCTCGTCACGCGCGGCTTCGGCCACGGTGTGGTATCGCAGCCTGCGTCTATGGACTTCATAAACTCGGTTCTTCGAACCGCCATCATTTGAAGATCCTGCGTGCGCTCTCTCATCTTGACACTAAGCTGTTCATGCTACTGTGACCTCACAAACTCAATTTTGACTCGCCCGTTTCCCTCCCCTCCAAGGCTTAGACTTAGAGCTCTCAACTTCTCCTTGAGATTTGGAGCCAAGACAGACTCTCACCGTCTGGTTTACCTATGGCGGCTGAATCGTCGAGGAAAGTCCAAGTAGTCCGATTGTTCGACACCGCGCAGGTTGGCGCGCAGTTTGCCGCGCGCAGCCCCGAACACACCCAAGTGGCTTACTCAGCTCAGAGCCTTCCTCAGTCCTGAACCGCGATGGGCAAAGCTTCGAGGAGAAATAAAGTTTTGAGATTTTGGGGTTGTAACAGCAGTTGGATAGTAAGGGTTTTCCATATGCGTGCATACCTTTATCTAACAAGCCCAACAAAAAACGCATAAATGGACTAAAGTGGCTAAGCATCTGCTGCACAACTTAACTGCAATCTCATTCCAAAGCAACGTACTCGAAGCTGAGGAACCGTCTTTGGGCAAATTTCACAACGCATTTGTTGTGGGATTCGTAAAACACATAAACCTTATGAAACTCACCCGTCAGGAAACATGACCGGTACCTGTCGGTGTTGTATGGAAATGAAAGCTAAAATCGAAGACCTGAAAACATAGACTATCACCAATGCATATCTGAATCAAGAGAACGTTTCAGGAAAAGCGTTTCACAATGCAATGTAAAACAGCCACTATGCAAAACAACAAGGAACGACGAATCGAAAATGAGCACCCAACCAACCGACAAGCGATCGATAGCTATTAAAGGTGCCTTTATGTCGGGTTCGATTGGGGCGCGGAATTTTCAAGTGATGGAGCTGCCGTGAAAAAAAAAGCTAGCAGTCCACATTTGACCCTCTCTCACTGTTCTGTGACAGCTGATCTTCCATATGAGAGGTCCCTGAGAGCCCGTCGGGACAACTAGACAGATCGCCGTGGAACTCCTTCTATCAGTCGCGAGAAAGGCCGTCAGGGTTCTTTCTAACCGCCTGAGATTCGCAGGAAAAATGAAGAACCGTTGTAACACTCAGGTGAAGATAACTTCAAGCCCTGCGCTAGAAAGGAATCTGCACATGTGCTCCTTCTCTCCGACAAGGATATCTCACCCCCGAATTATCTATACTTGCCTTATAAGTGTCTAGCCTGTTCCAATTTAAAGACTGTTGCGGAAAAAGCGCAATCCCATGCTCTCATGGATCACCTGTCAGGCGGGGTTGAATCCGTGCGATTGGCGCCTGTGTCCGGCTGGGTTCCGAAAAGAGTAGCCTCAAGAACACGGCTGAAACTCTAGGCAGGAGATCCGATCGGCCTTGATTTGGTATCAGCGCCGATGATCGGCTCCTGTAGTGGTTCTGTGCGATTAAGTCTTTCCCTAATTAAATTCGCAATCCTTGAGCAGCATGCTAAAAAGGCCAAGCCTGAGGCAGTTGATGCTGTTGTCACAAAACCTCTGAAGGAAACCCCAAGTCCCTAGAGCGCCTTGCTCCGCAGGAAGCGTTTGAAGGTTCAAACAAACGAAGACTTGGAGTATAAGTGAAAGAAGAGGCTTGCCACGTACTACATTTGGTCCGTGACCTCGCAAACTCAACTGTACACTTGAAGTGGAAACGAAAGCTTCGACAATCTCTTATTACCTTCCTTTACACATGAAATACATCAATATTCATAATCAACAAAGCGGAAACCAGTAGATCGCGTTCGAGCTTGCACGGGCGACGAACTGTCACGAATGGTCGGCTCCTCGCTCGTTCTCCAGCCGCAGCATGTCGCCCCGTACGTGGAACACCTCCGGCCAACCTCCGAACTTCACGTCGTAGCAGCACGAGTCGCCATAGGCATGAAAAAATCAGCGATTTTGAAAGCTCTTTGGATACAAAAGGTATAGACTGAAGTTTGACTAAATTGACTCAAAGGAGGATTCCACGATAAAGTCTGAGGTTGTAGAATGGGAAACTCACTCAGTTGGAAGACCGGCCCCCCAAGTGTGTGCGGCACAATGCGCGTTCCGAAGCGAAGGGTATGTCCCAGCAGCGAAGCAGGGCCATAACCGCTCCGCTCCGCCTCTGCACACCCACCGATATGTTAATCCCTCGCCGTCTGACTCTGACCGTGGTAGCAGAGAGAGCGCTGGTATTGAAGAGGGCAGCACTGATGAGGGCCGCTTCAATACGGAAAGAAGAGCAAAGGAGGGGCCCCAGTTCACGGATTCTGAGCAGTTACTCATGACTTTTTTCATCGTAAACTCTGCTTTTGATCCACACTCCCGTAACCTCTCTGTAGTGACTGGGCCAGTAAGGTCGGCTGAAGGAGGGACTTGAGACCATTTCTAATTACTCTCACCTGTTTCATTTCTCATCATTATTTAAATATCAAATCAAATTCATTTATCACCTCGCCTACCTTAATAATTGTTCCAGTACAGTGAGTGTGACTATGAGGGTAATCAAAAATACATCTGTTGCTTGTCACTTCCCTGGTCACGTGACACCACGGGCAACTGTGTTCCTCCATTCCTAAACAGCAAAGAATCACATGGTCATCCGAGAATACGCCACGCATGCTGCTTAGATCATCGAATGCAGTACAGGTTTTTGACAGTTTTGAGCGCAGTGGCCTTCCAGAGAACTAAGGGTCCAGTTTCGATGATCCCTGCTCCTACATTGGGCACCAAAAACAAATCGAGTTTTGTGGGAGGAGGCTCAAAGTTGGCAAATTGGGCGACAAAGATGAAACTCGCCTTGGATTTCCCTGAACGCATTCAAGCACAACGGCAACTTCTCCGTTGAGCCGTCGAAATGGATCCCTATGTCCGAGCAGAGACGGCGAATATCCGGATCTCTGAAAAAGGAAGTTGTTTCGGGTTTGAGCCAAAGTCGTGGACTAAAGAACGCCGCTGTCACCCAAAAGAGTGGAGGCCAGAAGAGCGACCACAACAGTCAATGCTCACCTCCACACGACGCTCTCACCAGCGAAGAACGGTCCGCGATGGGATTCTTCGTATTTCAGTTTTGTAACCAGTGGTTCGATCCCATAGTACTGAACTCGGAACTCTTAGCAATCAAGGAAACCTAAAAAGCTATTCGGCCGTGGCAGAGAACGGCAAACCTCAGCCTCGTCCCTGATCCGCTCGAGATCGGACGCGCTCCGAGTCAGGCTGATCTTCCCGTCACGAAGATACTGCAGCACAGCGGGGAACGGCTCCGGGTCCCGATCTATGAAAACCGGATCGTTGCGTTTTTCTTCAGCAAATGCCTGATGAGAGCAGTGCGCCTCCTACCAGCCTGAAAACAACTCGAACGTTTTTGGGGAAAGGACGTAGTGGAAATGCCTATAACAATTCGTCATTTTGAAGGGGTAAACTGACTCGGCTAGTTTGCTTGCCCCTTCCAGGGTTCGTACGCTCGTCTCAAAGAGTTGCCCACCGACATTCAGCTTGACCCTCGTAGACATTTCTACAAACAAAGAATATTGCCGAGTAAGGAAGGCGATTACACAATAGCTCCGAAATGCAGAAAATCGAAGTTGGCTGGAAGCCAAGTTTTTTAGCGATAGCACGGTTGCATGAAGGTTACAGAACTACGACCGACCGCTCTACCCAAGATCGCTAGTCCACCTCTGTGGTAAACCTACTACATGTTGCTCTTCATCTACACTACTTGACCCATTTTTAAGCTTAGGTGATGACCGCGAGAATTTCAGAAAACTCCACGTACGGCTTTGAATGAACCTCGGCATAATGTGGCTTGTTGTTATTTTCTTTGAAGCTCCTCACGAGGTTGGCCCAGTTCTCGATGAGGTTAGCACTTGCATAAGGAGGTGTCTGAGGAGGTCTGGTTTAGAGAACACAGTTGCCATTGTAAATATGTGCCACCCCACAATCTGAAGCACCGGCTTGTACGAAATCGCCTCTACGATCGCCTATGTACGACGCCCAATTGTGTAGTTTGTCCGACTGGCAGGGAGGGCGACTGCACCATCTCAGGGGTGGTCTATAAAATCACTTGTTGTAGGTGTGGTGAGGAATACATCGGCGAAACGGCAAGGCCGCTCTGTGTTCGAGTCAAGGAGCACTTGGAGGGCAAGAAGAGGTCACGGCTATCGACTGCCTTAGGGGCCCACAGGGTTCAAATGCACAACGGGGACGACTTCGAGGTCAAGGTCGAGGTCATGGCGCAGGAATCGCAGACCGCCGCAAGGAAAACACTCGAGGCATTCTGGATTCAGGCCACTAGTCCACAAATGAACCGGAGGGAAGAATGTCTAACAATAACGCGGGAATTGAGGCCCTATATAAGGTTGGCCTTCCACCTGTGACTTTGAATCACAAACAGTCCGATCGCCTCACTGCTGTTCTTGTGGTCTCGACAACTGGACTGTATTACGGTAGGTGGCCCACCTTTGGATTGCGTGATGAGTTGTTTTGGTCTCGAACTTCAGTAGGGTTGCTGAGGCATTTGATCGGGTAGTCATAAATTGATTCGACTCTTTCAGGCTCTGAAGAAGGCGATCCTCGCCGAAACGTAAGCCCAATAAAAGTTATTTGCCAACCTCGTGAGGAGCTTCAAAGAAAATAACAACAATTTCAGAAAACGTTGTTTTAAGGAGAGACACGGAAGCGAATTGGTGGAAAACCGTTGATAAGCGTGTGAAAAACGCCACGCTGAAGTGGGAGCCGCTTATCAGCACTTCCATCGCTTCAACAGACAGCTTACAAGCGCGTGGGCGACCTCTTCCGACCGATTACCATCACAACCCCAAGGAAGGGGGAATTTTTGAGTTTTATAGCTTGAAGGTGTATTGGTGGCACGACCGACAAAGGGTTTGTCATGAAAACTTCACATAGAGTCGATCTTAAGTAGTTAAAGGAGAAATTCACGATAAGAACGAAGGTCAAAAAGGGAAAATGGCATAGTCGGGAGACAAGCGGACCTCCTGAGAGTGCTGGCCGCCGCGCAATTCGCGCAACGACTTGATCGCGATCTAGCATGGCTCACTCCTGGCGCGGTTGGCTGTGCACTCCCACCGACCATTTAATCGCTCACCGCAGGCCTATACGTGGCCAGTGATTACATAGCAGAGAGAGCGTAGTGTTGAAGAGGGCCATCCCGTGGCATCTCGTAATCTTTGTTTCCATATTTCGAGATTAGAGTATTTTGAACTTCTTGATTACTATTTTGGGAGCTCCCCCCCCCAAACCGTTGTTTAGCATTTAAATCTCCGTTGCGTTTAATGGAATTTATCCATTTCTAGCAAAACTCCTCCAAGAATGCAAGCCACTTACGCACAATTCCTGCCGGATCCGTGATGAAGCCCCCAATGTCATCACCCGTCGAAGCGCCCTCGCTCAGCACTGCTTGAATGACCAAATGACCGCCGCAGTTCGCTTTTGGAGGTGAAATTCAGTCCAATGTCCAATCACACGTCGCAATCGGGGCGTGCAAAGCTTTCCACATCACCTTTGAAGCCGCCACACCCACTTACATTTGGATTAAAGCTGTTTCTGACTCACGTCCAAAGTCGTCCACCTTCTAAAAATCTCTGTGTTGTCTCATTTGTTGGCATTGAGCAATCAATCAAGCTTCTCAATTTTCGCGTCTAATTTCAAGTAACCGCTTGAGCACTCATTTTTGCTAGTCTCGCTTCATGATCATGGTGGAAGCTGGGGTGGTTTGACTGCTAAAAGGGAGAATTTGACAGTCATCAGGGAGAGTTTAGGCAGGTAAGTGGAAAATACGTGGAGGACGCGCTTCCACCGACCTAATGGGCAGGGTCTTGCTCGTTGTGTGCCCCGCCTTCGTACATGGTTCTACCGCCTCCCATTGGCTGTTCCAATCACTAGCCTTGTTCGTGTGAGCTCCACATTTGTAGCAAAGAGGCAGAGCACGGCATTCACTCCAGCGATACAAGTTACTGTTAAAGAGGATGTCACGATAAATTGGATGTGGAAGGATTCCCTACACAGAGACGACGGGCCCCCGAGGAAGCGAGAAGAGGCTTGCATCATGACGAAGATCGCCTCCTTCGCCACTTAACTAATCCTGACCGTGGAAAGCGCCACCGGCCCTCCTCATTATGGAGAACTCGGGCTTTGATTGGTCGAGTACTGATACTGTTATCGCCTTCTTTTTGAAAGGAAATTTCATATGAAGCGGTTGTATGAGCTTTTTGAGGTATGCGTATCAGTAAAAGGATGTTTTTTGGCATGATACCGGCTATCGGGATTACCACGTGCAACCAGCTCGTTTGGTCGCTTACCCATCCAAATTGGAAATCAACGGATAAATGGGATCCCGTTCCTCGGGTCTAATGCCGTTTTCTCTAGGATTTTTTTGGCAAGTGCTTACCCTATCACCTCTACTTTCAGCTCCAATGGGCAACGGTTTTTTTGTGACGTCCGCTGAAATCTCGTTCAGCACCAAAATCAACGGGAAAACCAAAAGTGCCATATCGCGGGTTTTGGACCGTTTCTCTTAACTTCTTTTCCATTGGTGTGTCACACCTTCAATGGTCATATTTGAAATTAGTGTGACCACTTTTTGAAATGTTATACTTTCGCTAGACTGTGCAAAGGTGCACACGATTCTGGTCGACTTCTACCTAATTTGCTCCAGGTCGAAGAAGAGTAGCGGTCCCTCTCAACTTTTTTCTTGATTGCCGAAATCGAAGGAAACAGCCAGTTTCCGTGTTCATTTCGATGTCGTCCGGCGGGCTCTGCCAGTCTTCTTGGCCTATTGATTTCAATCCATCGGCACAGGCGCATGGACCGCTCCCCGCCCCTTCGACGGGCCGCTCTGATGGTCCTCAATCGAGGACCGCATTAGGCGCATCACTAGTTCTTCTGAGTGCCACCACCTGAGCCTGTTGAACCCGTCGGAATGCTTTGTTCTTCTCCGCGGGCTCTACTACAAATCGACATTTCCGCCGCATTCCGCTAACTAGCAGTAGGAAGCATTTCTACAATTTGCCCATCTTTTTTGCCTTCCAAAAAAGGCAACATGAAGGTTTTGACCGCTTATCACGGATCTCTTCATGACTGACATTAGGAATTATTTGGAGTTTTCTGGGGCTTTCCTTCATTCACATCAATTTCCTCTCAAATGCCATATCAAATTGGTGACCTCCGGAAGACCACCTTCTCCAAGTTTTCGCTTCGCAAAATTTCGCCACCAGGCTGATAGCAGCTGTATTTCACAACGTTGACATCTTTCTGCACAACATTGTCCATTGGAATTCATCTCACGAATTCTTGCGTGTCTGCCCTAGAAAGGGCTACGCTTTGTGATCCTTTTTTGTTTTCATCTATTAATTTCCCTGAGGATTTCGATCAAAGAGCCACCTAAGTTTCACTTGTTGCTACTTCCCCTAAATGGTTTTTGAGATCAGTAATGGTTCATTAGCTAAATCTGTGTATCGAATCCCTTGACAAGACTTGTTGATCTTCCATTTTTCATGGGACTACTTAGGTGTTCAAGTTTTGGGCTGATTGGGGTCCGTCAGATGTAGGTATAGGTCAGTGCAGGAGCGCGTCCCCCTGGATTTCACCCCCACGATTTCGCCTCACTGATGCACTGTTTTGGTTTCGAAAACTCTGCCCTTACCATGTTTACCCATTCCATTCACCCCTCTCTACTAGACATCGAACACCGAAAATAAACAGCTCTCGAAAAGGACCTCCCAATGACACTAATTTGACATTCGCGTTTCTCTGAATCCTCTGCTCCGATCGTAGCGCAATATTGGTCGTTCTGGGTTGGTTTCGTTCTCGACAAAACGTACCCAACCCCTAGCCACCATCGATTCAGGAGCGATTGCTGGTAATTATCCATAGCGCCATGATGAATGACAGAACAGCAACAGGCCAATGGCATGCCTAATGTGCGATTTCGTTCCCTCCAAACAGGAACAAAATCGAACAGCATTCATCTTTCCAGGAAAAAAAATTGAGCAGTTTCTGTGAATACCGTGGTTGAAACCCTGGGTTCTTCAAAAAGGTTAGGGATACGGTCCAGGTAGCTCAGCTTCGGGCCTTTTTGTCCGCCGACCAATAGTCCACTTCAAGGTGATACGCAAATATTCAGAGTTTACCTTTGAAAAAAGTAGCATCAGCGCGTTTAAACTGTGCTTTGACGCCCCAATTAAGGCAGATTCAATGAGTGGGTAAGGGTGCACTTTCTTTCCAGAGGAATATTCTCACAGACTTTAGGCCTTACAGGATTTGTTTCCGCACCTCGCAACGCAAACCAGCAGGACACCATGCGCAACCTGAAGAGGCGAGTTTGGACTGCAATTTCGTAAGGAACAAGCTGTTCCGCCACGCGCGGCAAGCAGCTTATCTACACGGCGATAATTTTAATTTTTGAATCCTCACAAACTTTACTTCCTTCTCGGAGTGTAGTACAGTACTTAAAAGCTTACGTTATTACCACTTGCCATCTTGACCACGCCAGGAGGATATTTCTCGCCTGAAACTGTGGAAGCTCTATTCAGCACAAAAGTACCCGAAAGAAGTAGGCACGTACTGTACTATTGGTGCAATCTGTACTGCAAATCCTGCCACATCAACTGAATCTGGCTGGGTTCCGATCGATTCAATTAGTGAACCACACCACAGCTTACGCATCAATGAGAGCTCGTGCCAGGCCCAAATTTTCAACCTTGGGGCCCACCAACTTCGTGCCGCTCCCATTTGTTGAAGTATTTTGCCTCTTCCCTAAGCCTTAGTCTTGGTTTGTGCAATCGCTGGTCCGACGGGACGGCCCTTCAAATATCTGCATTATTCTTCTCCACTCCTCTTTTTATGACGACTGTTTCAGCTTGGCACCAGCTTGTTTATTATTGGACAGATTTGGTTTGCCCTCACTGAAGTCCACAGTCTATATTACGGACAAAGTGCTCCGTGGAAGCAGTGAAAAAATTGAATTTATGGTGGGTTCATTGCATTCGGGAACCTTCCAACGGCACGTATCAACAAGTAAATTCAAACTTTGTAACAAATCCAAGGGTAAAGCCTCGCACATGGCGCAGTCTGAGTCAAGCATTTCTGTAGCGATAGTATTTTACTTACCTAGACGGGAGGGTAGTATAAAGCGAGGTCACGGGGTTTACGGAGATATGACGGTGACGAAGCGAATGGACTTTTTGGGAATCCATTTTTTGTTGTTAATAGTATTGCACATAAGTACTCCCCCTTGATACCCGGATATTCCAAGAAATGTGGATGGCAGTTGAAGGAGAGTTAGTCGTAAGTGAGTCCCTCTTGACCCAAGATTGTCCTCCACTCTGGCTTCACACCTACCCACACGATTCGCCTCCCTGTAAAATTCACGTGGCTAATGCAACGGCCGAAGGGCATTCAGCCTCGTCCCTCATTCACGGTTACCAAATTACACCCGAGTGACGCCAACAAATTGCTACATCTGAGCATATCGACCGCCTCCATACGTGTTTGGCATATTTCTCGAAACCATCGAAGGACTCACCTGGAATGAGTGGTTTAATTCGGTTTTCTATCTGTTTACCACCCCTATTGTGTCGTTTCTTCATATGACGGTCTGCCAGAAGCATTCTGCGTTTATTCTTGCAATAGCCCCAGTAGCCTCTGACCATGAGCGGCTCGGCTCATTCGACGCATCAGCACTCCCTGGAGAATACCAGTGAGCCATCCTGTTGCGTGAGGACACTCGCCCGTCGATATTAGTTGAGAAATCGTCTGCGGCACGAACAAGACACCACTGGATGTAAGGGCGAACTTGGTTAAGGGCAACCATCTGGGGCAGTGTGCATTCTGAGGAGCAACAGAAATAAGATAATTAAACCAGGGAGGCTCCAAGGAGGATAACTCAGGTTCCAGGGCATTTGAACTAATTTCAAGTTTAGCCAGAAACATCAAATCCAGATGAGATCCGTTAGTTGGGTGAGTAAAGCCCCCTGGTACTTGAGTGCAGCCACCTATGGTAATAGAGGGAATAAACAATAAAAGCAATCAGGAATGAGTCAAAGTAGTAGCCACCTAATTACGGGAACAAACTGCCATTTAGTCCATGCGACACGAATCCTGACCAGACTGCGATCGCAGAGCATTACAACCATCGACGCATTCCTGCTGGGAAATCCTGATCAAGGATCCATTAGAGGCCACAGTAATTGGAATGGGTCGAAAAACCTTGATGAAACTTTCGAAAGGGAAACCACTGAAGCAGGTAAGCTGCTAATGGCTCACACAGCAGTACGCACATTTTTGTGTGACCAGTCTTTCCCAAACCCACGTCGAAAGCCCAGCCGTGCCACCTCATTTCCACTTTTTATCCTTTAGAAAAGCTGAAAAAACTTTTCTCCCTTGGTCAAACGTGCAAACTAAGTATGACCCCATCGTCAAGGAATTCTCGACGATGGGGTCATATTCAACTCAATGAAAGGTGAGGTCGTAACTGGTGGGACTTTCAATGAACAGAGCAACGGAAACCTGTTCAGAAGAGCATGGGAATCGCCACTCGCGGCTGGATTATCGCTATCGACAAGTCATCTAGGAGAGATGTTAGGGTCCTTGGTAGTGTGATAACGCGCGAAAAAGCGCGTGTCATTTACAGCGCCCCATTCCTATTTCCGATTGGTTGCTATTGGGGCAAGTTATGGCTTTTGAGAGCGTAAAAACTCGCAGATCTCGAAAATTTTACTGTCAGTTCTACCGTGGCATTCATTTACCATTTTACTTCATGAAGTTAACAACTGTCAGAGAGTGCGAGCCGAGGACCTGTCAAGTTTTTTTTTTCCAATTGACAATTCTTTCTTTTCAAGAAAGTTGCAGCTGTTAGAAAATGACCTCCTAGTTTAGCTTCTGCTCTGGGACTGACGGGCGACATGGGAGGAGGTCGTATTCCAGAACTTTCCTACAACGCCTCACTTATGCCTGCTTCGTCCTGCTCTCTTTGTTCAACAATTCCCGGAAAAACTGTAGTTATCCACGTTTGCATACCACTACAGCTTTGCAGCTACACATTGTTGTTTACTTACAGCCTTTGAAAGGATCAAAGGGCTTAACTGCAAGCGGAAAGAGCAGAATTGAACCCCCTTGCTAATGAGCAGACTTCCAGGCAACATCCTACTAAGCCGCTCACCATCAGAGTAGTGAAAGGCAGAATTGTTTCTTTGCGTCGCATACCTCACCTTCGTTCAGGACTTCCAAGAGAGCTTTCCAAACGTGCTTTTGGGTTCTGAATGCGGGAAAGCCTCGCCGAGGTTGTTCTTGCGGGAAACTCAATTCCCTGAAGGGGAAACAAGGCGATATTCTTATTCAAAAAGGCAAAAATCCACCATGAATAACGACCCCAAGATGCTGTGACTCATCTGCAATCAGCATTTTCAGGGGCTGCGACATCGACGATATATCCATTTGTGAACGGATGGTTAACATTGAAGTGCTTTCATTGAGGTGGGGTTTTGCTTGCGTATTTCTCAATGTCATCCTAATAATTCTTCGGATTTCAGCGTTAACCGCGTCGAAACGCTGCAGCCTCTACGCAACTGTACCCGATTAGTGGAATTATATTTAAGGAAGAACAATATCGAAAGCCTGACCGAGCTCGAGTATTTGAAGGTACGTAGCCCTGAGTGAATTCGAAGTTTATTGCGCGGTTTGTAAATTTCATGGCATTTCACTGAATGAGGTACTCGTAAGAATCTTTTGGCTCTTACATTACCCTCAACCAGTCCAAGGGCAAGGTATGGAACGTTGCTCCTCTTATCAACTTTCGAGGAATCGAATAACATGAGCACTCAGCAGCAAGCTGTGCTATATTTGACCAAAAAATTGTCAACTGAGATCCTGTCCAAAGCCAGGTGTCATGAGAACGAAGGGTGAGGCCATCACTAACGCCATGGCAAGGTCCTTGCCACTCAATTAGTGACCGCCGCAAGTACAGCTCCCGACACCTCGGAACTTATTCATAGGTTTGTAATGGAATCATTTGATATGATAACCAAACAGCCCCAGCAAGGCCGGGTTCTTGCGTTCTCCTTCACACTCGACGCGCATCTTCCATTGGCGCTGACTGGCAGATGTGGCCCTCACTTTGTGCAGTACCACAACTGGTGCTGAAAACTATGCTGAGAGCCAACTAGTTTTCACGAAGAAGTTACCTCACTAGACTGGCAAAGCAACGAGTGGGAGGATTACTGCCCGCGAGATTCATCAAAAGTGTTTGGGGGTTAGTGTTGCGTCAGATTTATATACCTACTTAATTGCTCATGTAACTCTAGCCAGACGCGAGGTGGACGATATCACAACAGGTCTCGCAACGTTTGGTGGTTTCATTGTGGTGACGAAAGGTCGAACTTACGACACACCTGGCGATTGCTGGTTTTATGGCACGCGTAAGGATAACCGGTGTTCAAATCGCGCCTAAAAGTGCTGGCGAAGACGTATTTCTACTGCACACGAACGTCGGTGTATGAACGCGAGGGATTTTATGAGTTGCAGAATGGCTCATAGCGATGACGCGTCGATGAAGATTATAGGTTCTTCGCCCACGATCTGAGTTTCTATACCCTCTGGACGGGGGGTTATTTCGCTGGTTATTGACTTTGTCGCCTTTCCTTTCGCATTAGAATTGCTTGAGATGTATGGCATATTCCGCTTCGCACCTGAAGTGTGACGCGAGTACCGTCGCCTCTCATGCTTTACAAGGAGTAGAGGACAGACATAAAGCAGGTACTGAAGCATAATCCGCTAACACCGTGGTGCCGCGCTTGTTGGATAGATAAAACACCGGCACTCCCGGGAGTACCTCTCTGTGACTGCAGGCTCGCGCGGCAGACGCCCGGTCAAAAGAATCTACCTTTCTTTCCTGAAACAATGATGAACTTGGATAGTATCTGATGCGCCCCAATCTTCCGGATCCCAAACTTTTGGATCCAAATCCAACTGTCGAACAATGCGGCGCGCAGTCGTCGTTGTCATTTGCAAATGGACTTTGATGAAAAACTCTTTCGCTAAGCTCCTCACAACTTGTTTGGTATTAAGCGAGTGCTAATGATGCTTAGCTATTAATTAGGGATCCTTTCAACAATGTCCTCAGGAAAAGCAAAAGTCAGAACTCGCCGGGAAGTCCATTCACGTCCTCTTACTCGCCGGCTCGTGCCGCTGCCACTGCACCGTTTCATAACTTCGTTCAGAGAATCGCTTTGCAGATTTGGAGGGCAAATTCGGGATCAGCGTTCAAAAACACATCTAGTGGTGTATGTCTCGTTACAAATGGCCACTTCGACCTGGTATCCCTTCCCTTGTCAGAACAGGTATGACCAGCCGCGGACGGACTCGGTAGAAGCACCCAGAACGGCCATGACGGAGTGCCAGTAAGCAGACTCAACGTTGTCTCTTGGCAACAGTTCGGTATTCTGTACCGATGTGCCTTGTATTCTTTTACCAAACAAGGTTGATAGGTGGAACTCGTCCATGGTCTTACATTCGCACTTCTCGTCTTCTTCAGAAGTCTAAATATGACTTGAGGCTTACGATTCCCAGTTGACTCAACCAATCGCCTGAGCGCGTGAGACGCAGATTTCATCAGGAGTGCTTCCGAGAAACATTCTGGACTTTTGCAAGATAACGTGGGCGAAACGAACGTTTGCCTACCGAATGTCTCTCTGTACGTTGTATCAGAATGGGAGCAATATAACAGCGATGTAATGCGGTGTCCGTCATTTGACGGCACATGACGCAGACATTTATCGAGGGTTGATTTCGCCCATTTCTAACGTTTCCTTCAGAGGGCGTGAGCCGATGCTTCGCGCATTCAGCGGAGTCTCTAGTGATTCAATCGTTTCTCGTTACTGACCCCTCTGGAGTGCTCTTGGCCACTTCAAAAACTGAAGAAGATGAGAGTCCAAAAAGCCAAACGCACAGCATTATTCCTAAAAAGCTCATCTGGCAAAAGAATCAAAATGTGCATGAAGCAGCGAAATTAGCTGGTAAATGAAAATGGAGGCATTTGTGCGCTCGATTGCGAATGCTGTACTCTCGCTTGAACGCTTTCCCGAAGCAGTCTGTAGTACATACCTTTTGAGGATGTTCCTTGCTCGCTCGAATGACCCTCCCAGGGATTCGCTGTAGGGTCGCAGAATTGAATTCTGGTAGGTGTTTTCACGGGGTAGTGTTCGGTATGGACAGTCATCGGGTTCCCAGCCTTCCAAAACGCGGCTTTTCTCGATATTTGAGAAGGAAGCCCCAAAAGGCCCGATTTCATAGAATTAAAGAGAATCACATTCGATTAAAATGATTGGCTGAAAGAGCTGAGATCTAGTAATTGCACGGGTTTATCGAGAAAGTTCTCTCTGCCCCAGGTGGAAATCACAACCGATTGATCCGTGTTCTTTCGCAGGACCTACGCAATCTTCGAGTGTTGTGGATCGACGAAAACCCGTGCACCCGATCGGGCGACTATCGCCACCGCGTGCTGCGAATACTCCCTCAGCTGACGAAACTCGACGACAAGCGTGAGTTCCTCGTCTTATCATTATGTGAATAGTTAGATAATTGGAACTTGATCACTGGATCTGCATCAGAAGCACAAACATCGGGTGGATAAATTTGTTTAGATCTCATTTCCTAGGTCATAGAGGGCGACTCTGATGCCAGAAAGGCACCGGCAAGGTCGATTTCTAGCAGTAGTTCCTCCAAGAAAGTTTTCCAAACAAGATGTCGTTGCAGAGGCCGACAAAGATTAATTGGGAAGAGGAATACATGCATTGACTAGAGGTCCTAGCCAAGCAGGGAGTCTTTCTATTCATTTTGGCTTTCGCGGTGTGACTCGCTCTCTCCAGTCTTCGGCGTTCACGATAAAAAATTTCGTCCACCTTCTTGAAGATATGGCACGATAACCTGCCGTCTGGTCGGGAAGTAGAGCTGTTAGAAAGAGAAGCAGTGAAAAAAAACTAATAAAACTAATAGAGACGGCCTGCAATCCCCAAACCTTCCTAACCAGACCCCTCTTTTTGCCTCTTTGACTTCCGTAGTGGGCGAGACTCATCGTACTGATGTAATGAACGCGGCTCTGCTTTGCCTATCTGATAAAAGGCCAGAGTTCGACACCGATGGGCAGGGAGCCATCCGATTCGGGCAGAGGTAAAAAGGCGTTTCAGAGGGAGAGATGAAGCCTTGTTACTTCGCTGCGAGGCCTCCTTTGCAGCAAAAGCGTCATTGTCGGGTATTCGACAGGAGGGCCGTCGCGCGGCCTGAAGGCAAAGACGCAGAAAAGGTCAGCGGACGAGTCGCAGCGCGTACGCGTACTACAGTGATTTGGCGTCAAATCAAATAGAATGCACTATAGTACGCTCCACATCGTAAGAAAATCGTTCAATTTTTCGTCCCATCTGACTTTAAGCGGACAA
>MU869201.1:0-26278 GCA_036418205.1 Ostertagia ostertagi
GTTTTTTTATAAGAAGTGGTTCATAAAAAGGATAAAGGATAAAGCATTTGCCGTTGATCAATCCCTTTTGGGATGCGGCACGCATTCTATTTGTACATTCGTAGTGGCGTTTGAATGCGATGTGGCCTATACAATGACTTGCGGGGGCCAGCCGATGTACAAGTCAGTGTTTTTATCCTCCCAGACAAGTCTGGTACCAATTAACCGACCCCGGAGGGATGGAAGGCTTGGTTGGCCCGGGCGACTCACGACCCAGGATTTGATCCCCGGACCGCTCGCGTGGTAAGCGTGCCACTTGCCACTACACCACTTCCGCCCTTTTTTCTTATACCTCACAGAAATCTTACCATTCAGGAGAATGGCAAAGATGGGTCAATCAATTGGGGATTAACCAGCTAACCGCTAATTGACTGACCACCCATTGCTGACGAAAGTCAATAGCTGGAGGATTTGTGAGCTCTGAGGTTATGGGAGGTCGATGGAACGGTTATTTGAAGGCATTTTTGGATCTATCGTTTCCGCTTGCTACCGTACCTCTTCCAGAGAGAGGATGGTACTGCGCCAAGTGAAGCAGGAGACCTCAATGAGACAGGAGGATCGAGCTCTTGTAATCTTGCACGAGCCTTGTATGATTTTCAGCTTTTCTGAATAGTTTATTTGTTAGCAGCCTCCCGCAGGTTTACCATAATATAGAAATTTGCACCACTTGACCCTACAATTTGTTGTACAAGCCAAATATGCAATATACAGGCCCATTGTAGAGGCCTGTATAGGTTCCACGCTACTATGTCCCTAACGGAACCGCAGTGGGTGGCGGATCCAAGCAAGGGGCTGGTTACCGATGGGCGATTCAGCTGTTTTATTTAGATTTGGAATCAGCTGTAGGCCTGTGCTGAATGTTGTGCCCGATGGCCTTTGCGACACGACGCATGTTGGACCAATTTGATTGCTGGCCGTTGGACCACAATGAATGACGGACGGGTCACTCCTCATCTCCGCGCAATAGCGAATTGATTCAATTAGAGGGAAATGTGGAAGCCATGGCCAATATGCCACTATTGACTCATCTGCCACTTGCGTCTCAAGCTATTGCCATCGTCATCATCTCCATCTGAATTTATGATTTCCTGAAAGTTTTTTTTGAAGTCTAACTTACACGCGGAGCTTGAAACCCTTCCTTCACTTGCAACTATGTAACTAACTACAGCAATTCTCTATCTCATCTTCCTCCAAAAATCTTACTCAAATCTGAGAATGTGACATTTTAATTTTTTGACTTATAATCTTTTTGAGGGTTTATTTGCAGATCAGCGCACTTCATAGCGATCATATTTGTACCATATTTTTATTACGCTATTTGGAAAGGGGTAGAAGTGATGCAGTGAAAAGAAGCGCTGCTTCCCAAGTTCACGGTCCAGAACGTAAATCCTAGGCCGTTCGCTGTCTAACCAAGCCTTTCACGCCTCCGCGGTCCTATAGTTCACCTGCACGAGCTTGTTGGGGTGGGAGATGGTTCTAAAATCACCGGATCCACCATTGGCTAGCTCCTCGCAGTTTCATTTTGAGAGGGTAGACATTCAACGAGCATGACGATTCTGAACCGAAAGCAGAACACGTGGCGGCGTCCAAGAGTATTGGATACGACGAGTTCTTGATCTTAATCTTTCAGATGGGATGCCATGCAAACCACTGATGAACTTATAAACCATAGATACTACGTGCACGGCGCTCGACCTCTGATTTATGCAAATTTTCGATTTCACCAAATAATTGAGTCAAAAGAGGGCATTTGTACGCACCATTGCCAAATCAGCTAGTGTGAATCACAGTTACGAGCAGCTGCGACAACCACCTGAATAATGATGAATGAATTACGGTGGGAAAGAAAGTTCTGCGACACCTTTCTGAAATTTTCTTTTTTCTGAAAAATTCATAGGTAACATTTATGACTAAAAATAGAGCATTCTCGGGGCTCAATCCACGAGGTGGATATAAGTGCTGCAGTCAGTAGTTATCCAAGAAAATTCAAAAAACCTCGACCACTAGCAAATCCGTACTCCGAGTCACTGTCTAGTACAAATGTCTACAAAACTATGGATTCGTGTCAACGACTGACACTATCTGCAATAGCTTCTATAGGCATGCCGTTCACCGCTACAGCGTGTTTCACCTTTACCAGCGCTTCGATCTTTTGATATTTTATAAGAAACCAGCAGCGTCCCATACACTCCATTGCCGGTAGGGCTCTTACGGAAACTCAACTACAGATTCTTCTTTATGGGCACCATTGTGTAGCTAGAGGTCTAGGGCTGCGGAACTCCAGAAGCTGGCCGAAGCAGCTCGTCAGGAGCCCTCGTACCGCGACAATATTCATTTCTTTCATGACATTGCGAATCACCATGATCCGAAATGAGCCCGGTAAGAAATTCTGGAGTTGCGGCAAGATTTCTTACCTCTCTTAGCGTATTCCCTGGTCGAGCTGTAAATGACTGCTACCTATCCTGGACCTTTAATCATCATCTTGATAACGAAATAATTAGACGATCAACTCCAACTCGAAAGTGAGGTCGCCTCCTTTCTGCGAAGAAGGAAGAGGATAATGTCTCAGGACGTACGAAATTGATAGGATGAATGATGAGGGGGATAAAATGGCACATTTTTCTTCAATGCAATCTAACGATATGCCAATCCATTTCAGGTACACGTTTCAAAGCCAAGCTAAATTAAAACTTGGCCCATAATGGTGCTGTGTAAGCTGCCGATGCATATAGTGAGCTTAGATATTTGGATTACGCAGCTACTAAGTGAGGCTAGACATTGTTTCGAGTCGTTTGCGTCAGGCTTGGTTTCCCTAGTCAGAGCCCATAGTTTTTAGGTGTCACTCGAATACAACCTCCTGAAATCCTTCTTGTTCACGCTAACACGGTCTTCAGTAATGATGAAATGTATTAGCCACGTTGAAGATTAGGGCGCGTTCTTTGCCTAGTGCGACGCCGCGATGGATGAGATTTGCAGTTCTCGATAATGTGCATTTCAAGGGCAGAAGTGGTGTACTGGCAAGTGGGGCTGCTTACCACACGCGCGATCCGGGGATCTAATCCTGGGTCGCGCGTCGTCCGGGCCAACCATCCGGGGTCGGTTAATTGGTACCAGACTTGTCTGGGAGGATAAAAAACACTGAATTGCACATCGGCTGGCCTCCGCAAGTCATTGTATGGGCCAAATCGCATTCAAGTACCACTACGACTGCACAAATGGAAGTATTAGGTACCGGAATATCTTAGTGTTTTTTCACCACGAGTTTCGGACCACCAATATTTTAATTCAGAATCCGGGGAGTGAAACGCATATTCCATCGAATGACTCATTAGCACTTTCCCATTTACCAGTATGAGTGGAAACCTCGTACGATTAAAGCTAGGAATTTTTTGAGTCGAAAAAGAGAGGTAGGTCGGTTTTGACATCATCTGACAAATCATCCCTCTCACTTGCTAAAAGTTAGGCCTGGACAAAAGAAGTATACATTAGTTAGAGTAGGGTCTGCACTGTATGGTGGAAAAGTTATAACTTACCAGCTCAACTGGACAATTTTTCCCGGAGTCTTTTTTGCCACACAGGGTCAAAAACGCACCCTTTTTGAGCACACGTGAGTAGCAGATGAGCACATTTATTAGAATTTCTTGTGCAATCAACTTCGTTAAAGCGTTTGTGCATCATCATCAGTCACTGCTAAGGTGTCCTACCATTTCAGCACAAGACTGGTGCAGCCCCGTCTCGACTGATTTAACTAGGGCCACCTTTTTGACGACGATTGCGGGCATCACTTCAAAGACTTCACTGTCTTTTGAGAAAACTGTGAAAAACCGATGAGCATTTTAAATGGTAGTATTCCCTCCAACAAATGCAATGTTGGTTTGGTGGGCGGAAGTTGTAGCTCTCAGCAAGAATTTTGAAGCATTTGGTACACACATGCGAATTTGCACACTGGACCCAGGAATTTTCAAAAAAAAGTAAAAATTGGGGGAAAGTTAAATTGTGAACCAACAATAGAAAACAATAAGCAACATATTTCGCAGTATTAATGAGCAAAAAGGACTTTCTGAGATATTGATTTTCCATAGTAATCGGCCCCAAACTTCCTGAACTCAGGAAAAGCGACACTAAGATATCCGGTACCGAATACAATGGGTCGCACTCCAAGAAAGGTCGATTTGGGATCAACGCGCAAAACACCCTTATATCCTTTCGAGTGTGCTTTTTACACATACACCAGAACCATGCGGAAAGGGTTAGAAACTTGAGTATGAATTGTTGAGACTTTCATCTGTGCCAGACTTTCAGTTCATCTTGTAGAATCCAAGCAGAATCGTCAACTGCCATCAATTTAAAGAGATCCAGATATCAGCCATGACATACTTGAATTTCCACTTCTATAATAATGAGGTTAGCATCCAGTTCTCTCTAGTCAAATGTGGGTACCGTAGGCTGGGTACTATCAGCAGAACATCCTGAAGTGGCTGAACAATGAGTAAATCTTTATTGATTGATTAACCGAAGTAACAAACATTATATGGCGTAAGGGAGAATGTCTTCAAAATACCTTGTTGCTTAGTTTAGTGTTACATTCACTGATACTGTTAACAAGCAAATTAACACGTTTTTAATATGCATTATATCTACCGTTAAAGGAGGAAATATATCTATCGAAAAATTCAGAATATGACTGGAAAAAAATGTGAGGATTAAACACAGGAGTCTCGCCCGCTTATAGTAGACATAGTCTACATTGCCCAGAAAGGCGTCTATTCTCTATGGCGATGTATGTAAAATTAACACTGTGCGATGGTATTAAGCGACTTGAGAATAATTGCTTGGTATGGGAGAGCTTACGGATATAACACAATCGGATAAACGACTACGCCCAATGAATGCGTTTCGGTCGTGAATAGATCCAGCTAAGGGTGATATAGAAAGATGAAGAGTCTCAAAAGGTGCGGAGTGAAGGCGAAGACAATATTCGCCAACAAGCCATTGGAAAGCACCTTCAAACATTCGAAGGCCCATCTCCGACTGCACCTCCACTGCTGTCCGTCCTAGTCACATCCCCCCCCAAACTCCTTCTCTTCCCACTCCGACCTCTCCTTACAAGGCTTACTATATTTGTGTCAATTTCTGAAACGATTTTGTGGCTCCAAACTCAAACTTCGCGGCCTGACAAATAGGGCTAGGCAGTTTCAGCGCAGCGCAGCACCCAAACCACAGAGCGCGCGGACTACCGTAAATGCAAGCTGCTGGGGCGAACACTTTTAGGTGACCTAAACCCTTAGTACTTATGGGACACATATCCGTGATTGAGGCACTGGCTGCTCTAAAAAGCCCTCTGAACATTAATTCTTATGCGCCCTCATATACGTTGCTCGAGATAGCCTCTCAGACATAATGAGTTGCTGCCGCGTCAGCATAGAGTATATGATTCGTAGTACCCCTAGAATACTATTCAACACATGGCGAAAGTTGCCCATATTTTCGAGGATAGCCAGAACGGTGTGGGTGCCTACCAAGCCGCAATGCGGTGCGGACAAGCGCGATATTTTGGATAGCGTTAAGTATACCGGAAATATTGGGACACACGTGAATTGTTGCCATGTGTCAATGGTGTCGAAAGTGGTACGACCAATCTGGATTTCTATGACACATATCGCAAGCTGATATTATACATCGGTTAGGGAGAGAAGCCCTGGGGCAAGTGACTAAGCATAAAAGTAGAGAAGCGTATGACCTTGGAAGAGTAGCATAGGTGCTAAAGGAATGGGAGCGGAGTATCGCAAAGGAGAGAGTACTAGTTGCACGCGCAGGCGGACTCTATTTAAAACGGATAAAACCTTTGCGAAATAATTGAAATGGTTCGTTTTGCTCCTTCCTCAGGCGAACCTTTTTAATTCGTTAATCTCCGGGGCTAGACCTAAAATTACGCTGCCCGGTACCACTATATCTCCAAGTGTGTTTACTGACGATTCTCAATACCCTATCAATTATACGTTCAGAATTTCAGTTTTGAAGGCGCATTTCTAGCAAGAACTAACCCATTCGTGAACCTTTCATTGTCTTGTTTTCTGTCAAAGCGACCCTCCCAAATAGTCACTCCTAAGCCGTAAACTCGTCCAAAAGCCACGGAGAAAATGAAGGTCTCAGTCTCGGTGTTTCGGCTTATTCAGGTTTCGACTTCACTGTTGTACGTTTGACACTTCATTTCATTCTGCTGATCAGACCTAACGACAGTATAATCATAAGATCACATGACTACTTGCACAACATACACCCTCCATATCATAATGTTCTATCGGTACTGAAGTAAATTCAATTATAGAGCTCGTACTCACAACCATAGCCAATATCTGATCAGCTCGCCATCAAAATCAAGCAGAACCCTGCGAACCTTCAACTCGTTAGTATTTTGAAATCGTCACTATTTACGTTTGCGCGACAGTATGAAGTACAAACGGTACTAAAGGCCGTTCACCGAATGGGGTATGTGAGCACTCAATAAATTTAACCAGATTCAAATGGCCTAAGATTTCTCGACTCTTAGATATTAAATTCACACTCATTCATGATATATCCATACTGAATCCAGGATCCCGGACGACCAATATCATTAGATGGAAGTCGGATAACACACTGACAATCACATCGCGATACCACTCCCAGGCCCAATTCTGAAAATAGGCAATTCTAAATGCAATTTGCAACTTCAATGAATGCAACACCAGTACGGCCTTCTCTAAAAAGCCCGGATACGGCTCCCGAACCAAAAAAAAACGGAACTACGATCCGGTTTCTTCGGAAAATCAAACGGTTAACATAGACGGGTAACAGTAATACAATGGACGTAGCGTAAAGTGACCCTGAATAAGACCGTGATAATTGAGGCTCAGAGGGAATGGCACAAATTGCTAAAAAAATGAAAATATGCGAAAATTCATTATCGGTTAGCGCTTTTAAATCACGATCGCGCTTTCACTGCGCAGGCAGAAACTACCAAAAAGCAGCAAAAGTGGTATAGCACGCATGGTCATGTATCGGATTCTTCAAGGCATGAGTCTGGATAAGGCACTCATAGGAAGTGTTTCCAACACTGATGCGGGACTGGGCTACACTCAGAGGGGTGATGCAACGCTCCTCAGTCGGGATGGCGCGGCGAAAAGGCCGTACTAGCGATAGCTGGCTTGCATCAGCTATGCCCGCCCACCTCCGGGGGAGGCGTTCTTATGGCGCGATCCCGCTGGCATTTGGAGCGCACATATCGCAGTTTTCCATAACCTTTTTTTTTTTTTTTTTCTTCATGCGCTCGGACAACACGTCCTTGGCACTGAATACCTGATCTGTAATTGATCGAGTTATAATTCGGGGCTCAAAAATCTCGCCGAGTCACCGACAGGGACAGAATGTGGCTGTGGACGAGATGTCCTGGCACACAGGGGCGGTATTCAATCCTTCCCCAGGGGGGATATATCCCCCTACTCTGATTCAATCCTCTGGGGGGACAAAAAAGGGTTGCGTCATAGGACCTCGCATACCTCTGTGTTTCTACCTGCCAGACAGTTAGAGCAGCGCGACCCCTCAGGGGAAAGAGTGCTTCATCAGTGGAGGGTAGTAGCGCTGCTCTAACTGTCTGGCAGGTAGAAACACAGAGGTATGCTAGGTCCTATGACGCAACCCTTTTTGTGTCCCCCTGAGGATTGAATCCCCTGGAGGGGATATTAATTAGCGCCCCAGATGTGAACGGTCTGTGCGCTTCAAGGCACGTACCCTCGCCTTCAAATAACCAGAAAATGTGCAATTGCAGAAATTGACGTGGCATTGACGTGGCATCGAATCAAGAACATCTTTGAGCACACGTGACGTCACCTTTTCATCGAGAATTTAGCCACGTGTGCCACGTGGATTTCTGGCTGCATGAAACGGAGTATAATAAACCCGTATTGAGCCTCGACCTTTCCTTTAAGTGTGCCAAGTAATGCGGTGGCAAGTAAGCGAGCAGGTGTAAGAGTCTGGACTCGGATTTCGAGAAGAAATACTTTTCAAAATCGGTCATAAAACTCTATTGTTTCATGTGAATAGCCAAAAAATAATTATATTTAAGTGAAAAACCAGACTATATTATTATGGTGACATTTTCTGAAATAAAAAAACTGAAATATCTGAAATTATAAACAGCAAAACTACTTAATGGGAACAGTCTTGAATAGGAGGCCGGGCAAAAAATACTTTCAGGTAGAGATACTAGTAAGACTTGGCAGCAGCAACACATTTTTTTGTTCAGTTCTTTTCCCTGCCTGAATGAGAAAAAGCCCGAAAACAGTGAAAGAAGCCAAAGCGTTCTAGAACTTATCTTTTTGGATATTTCCGGCACCGCTTTTTTTTGGGCAAAAAACTTCAACACAAGAAGATTCTACGTCATATGGTTTCTAAAGGTTTTTCCAAAAGTGGAATGGAATCAACTCATGGGCTTCACAGTGTGGAGATGCAGGGCTGCTTCTTCGTGCCCGAGAAATGTTAAAACAAGAAAACAGAGAATGAAAAATGCCAAGAAGCGTACACTTGCTAGCGTCCAACTGTCGAGTATTTCATGGGCGGTCCCAGTGAGAGGGGGGTCCGATTTGGTCAGGCCAGTACAGGAGGCGGGGGCACGTGGTGCGACCGTTCATAAACGCTTAGAGAATTTTTTTCCCACGGGAATGAGATACCGGGGTGGGTGTAGAAGCGAAAGTACCCTCGCCTTCAAATGAACCAGAAATTGTGCAATTGCAGAAATTGACGTGGCATTAACGTGGCATCGATTCAAGGAACATCTTTGAGCACACGTGATGTCACCTTTTCATCGAGAATTTAGCCACGTGTGCCACGTGGCTTAATGCCACGTCAACTTCTGCAATTGCACAATTTCTGGTCATTTGAAGGCGAGGGTAACTGAAATGGTTCGTGCACTCTCGGGAAATCTCCACTCAAAATTGGAAATTTCTGTAGGCGGCAGCGACTGTCGCACAATATTCCCCTCACCTTACTAGATGAGACCCGGGAGGGGGGGGGGTCATTTTAGTGCAGTCACACTTTTGAAATCGCTACAAACATCATCGTTTATTGCAAAGGTTTGGAGAAATCTACCTGTAAAATTGTTTCCTTTACACTAGTAAGTGGCTCTACTAACCCCAGAGCTTGCTTCCTCAGCGAAAACTTACTCTAAACGGCACGAATTATTGCACCACAATGCCCCCTCTTATTGGTATGGACCCGTATTTCAAGCCATTTTGAATGGGCAAATGGTGTGGTTAAACGAAACCCTGCCAATGCTCACTGTTCACCCGATAACTACACCACTGGGTGGGTGCTGGGTGTCTGGGTGGTGGTGGATCAGCCTGTGTGTGAGCCCAGCAGCTCCTCCCCTCAACCGCCACGAACCCCTGCCGCACTTATCGATCGATCGCCGCCGGACGGCGTGCCGGCGGCGTGCGTCGGAGTCAAATCGACTCGGTGCTGGTCACTCCCAGCCTCATCGACCTCGTCGACGTCATCACTTCCTCCATTTCCTCGAAATGTTTCCTTCGTTATTGCCTGAACCCCCTTTTGATTCTATTCCCCCGTTTTAATCCTATGGATTTTTCTTATTTGAATGGCCAACTGAAAGTCTGCTCCATTGACTTCTTCGCTGGCTTTCTTCACACTCCAATGGCTAGATATATTTTCAAGCATCAGAGAATACGTCAGTTTTAGAGGCTTTTTCTTCTCGTCGTTCCCCTTTGTCTTTATTTCGTCGATCTCAGTTAAATGACCATATTCTGGCTTGATGAAATGGCAAATTTTGTCTGAACAAGGATCGAAATGAACTATGTTTTCATTTCTTAGTAGTTTTGTTTGTTTCTTTTCCTTTACCATTGTGATTCTAGATGAGTCGTAGGTAATTAATGTGCTTACTCGGGCTAGTTGTTCTTTGTTCCAACCCTTTTCCGCTCTTCTGTACAGCGTATTCAGAACTAAAAGTGAATAATAGGCAGGGATTTTTATTCTTCGTGGACGGGTAGCAGTCATTTCTGCATTCGAAATACCAGCTGTTTGAAATATTGTGAGTTCCGGGCTTACGTATTGCTCTTGAAAAGTTTATACTTCATACGTTGGAGCAGAGCTGACAGTGAGTCTGCTCTCCATTCATTACCGTGTTGTCACAGTACTCCTTAATATATTTAACGGGTCTCATCCAGTAAGGGGGCATCAAGTGGCTGCCCTCACCCCCACCCCCTAGACTGCCTACACTCCCCCTGGCGCACAGGTTTCTCGAAGTACGGGACCCCGTGAGCCAGGGGGAGTGAAGGCAGTCTAGGGGGTGGGGGGTGAGGGCAGCCACTTGACGTTGCATCACAATGCCCCCCCCCCTTACTGGATGAGACCCTGTATAACAACGTACGTATAGCATCATACGAACTCTTTGCAGAACTCTTTTTGCAGTTTTTTTTTTACAAAAAGGGCAGTATTGCAACAAATTTTGTATCATTAAAGTTCAGTGGTATCTGATCCGAATTCTGCTACTCACCACTTCAAAATGATGCTCAAGTGTAGTTGGACATAGAGAGGGGGGGAGGATATTGTAGTGCTCAAAAGGCATTCAAAATCGTGGCGAACAAGTCTCCGGAACTTTCTTATCTTGGAAAAGGGGTTTTACCGAGACGAAATACCTCATGATCCCCCTCCCCTTCATCCACACATGTGCCCATCTTTATGTTCAACCCCTGTGCCATATTGAATATTAGTGGAAGTTCCCTCAGTTTTTGAACCCAGTCTTTTTTCAAAAGTTTGTTTTAAAGAACTGGCTGAGGGTTTTTCTCGTCTGGCTACCGTGTCCATGGAATTTGAAGACATTGGTAGTTATGGCTAAAAGCAGCTTTCGAAATAAAAAGTGAATTGTTCCCAGATCCTCGAAAAGGTCAAACATGTCTCCCCCTTTCGAAGAACTTAGCCCCCCAACACCCTCCTCCCATCTGGTCAACTACGATCCCCTTTGTCAATAGGCACTTGTCTGAAATTGTTAAAGACTAAGGTACCTGTAAAATATGACATTACAGACCGCATAGGGAATGTCTTGCTCTTCATTATCCTATAAACACGATAATTTACTGTGTTCACGACGAAACCACCCAATTATCTGTTTACTCTTTGCATATACATTGTGTGCGCACCTTCTCGGTGTATTAAATAAGTACATAAATAAATATTTGTCTTTCTTGGCTTTCTAATAAAATAAGCAGACACCAAATTGATCATCGTTAAAAATGTGTTGCCAAAGTGATTTTCCATTTCATTCTGTTCAGATTTGTTATACTTTCATCTAATCTTCTTTTTCTTAGTAACACCCTTCTGTAATAACTAACCCGTCTCGTCTGAAAATAACTCGTGACCAGTGATCAGAGATATCCCCTTGTACCAGTAGTTCCCTAGGACGGAAAGCGATTTTTCGTTTTGCAACGCGAAACATTTTTCGCTGCAGGAACTCCAGGTCCACTCATGATCAGCGGTGGACCTGAGGTTCCTGCAGCGAAAAATGTTTCGCGCTGCGAAACGCGAAAAAGTCGCTTTCTGTCCTAGTGAACCACACCCCAGTTGGGGTGGGTAGATATGCAGTATTAATGCGGCGGTGCTGAAGTATACCAGAAAGTGAAAAAGCTTCAAATTTTGGGAGAAAGGTCGCGGATTATCTACCAAGGCATAATCCCTAAATGATTTACAAGGAACGAATGAACCTATAAATGGAGAGGAGTACATTACATGTGCTGAATATGGTTTCACTGTAAGCTGAATAGGTACGTTCTTGCTTATATTTACGTTTTTTCATTATTTTGGGACCAACTGTTTTGATTTTTCTAACATTTGCTCCCTATAGCCTCTCGATGTCAGTTCTTTTTGTTATTCTAAATTCTGGTCTATATTCGCCGGTAAGGGTCTGTTCGGATGATCTTACATGAAAGAGTGAATTATTGTGCCCAATTCTGTATATTTTCTTGATCTTTCTTATGAAAAAAAAACTTTTGTTATCTACTAGAACTTCGCTATTACTATTGCGGCGTCCGTCACTGAGCAACCACTTGAACACGATCTACTTTCACTCATTGTTTTGTTATCAGAAATGAGTCAGTGGGTCAGTTTAAATAATCACTGCATTTTCTCGAAGCATTGATGTTACTGCTGAGAATGAATATTACTGGATGCTTCGTTGTTCCCATTTTACAATATACCTTGCAGTCCAAACGAAAGGACAACTTTTTTTCGTGCACTTTTGTGGTTTTTCTATGATTTTTCGCCGAATCACCAGTGGTTTGCGTTTTCTATTCATATCCAATTTCTGCCGCCGTCCCTCGGGATCATATTGGCAGCCTATCAAGTGAACTGACGGCGCCCAATGTGGATAATATTTTTTGTTAGTTTGAAGCAATCAGATGTTTCTTTTAGTCATGGTTACGCAATTCAGAATTGTTCATGTTTTCGTTGCAAATGTGAGGAATTTCCCTCAAATTTCGATATATAAGCGGTCATGGTAAAATGTTTAATAGCCTCTTGCACTTTTCACGTCCTCAAACGTGAAAAGAACGTTGCTATGGGCTCCCGTTCTACATTCTCCTGTGCTCGGTTCATTGTTCTTGGAAAGTGGTTCGAGCATACATTTCCTTCCATTTTGCCACTGGTTTAGAATACGTAACCGCAATGGTGGTGTTTTTATTCACTGTTTTCACTGATTTCTCCTTCAACTTACTGAACTGCAGTAAAATACATGTATCTTAGTGTGTGTTCATTGAATGAACTGCTGACTGGCCTTGCGACATGCTATCCGCCCGATATCGCACCTGACTCTCACTATTGATCCTGCAAACATACATTTCTTCTCTAGCCAGAGTAACTCGATCGGAGGTGTACGCTCCACTATCTTGAAATCTTTTCCACCCTTAGAATCGTACGAGAATTTGAATGCTCACCGTAATAAGTTCGACTTTGGTGAACTGTTCGTGGCTTGTACTTCTAATTTATGATTCGGTGTTGTCATCAAATGTTTGGTTCTAGAATGTCTTCCGCAGATCTAGCGGAAGACCATGATTCGTCCGGTGTTGAGCCTGATGTTATTGAGAAGACCCGTACAATTAATCTCAGTGATGTGGTCGACAACGAAACCATGGCCGATACTCTTCGTGAAGGAGGTATGTGTACTTTTAGGCCTGTCTCATTTTCAAACAAATGCGCAGCATTATCAGCTTTGATTTCCTCGAAAGACCGATTATTTATTTATTTGTTAAGTATACACTGCCTAATGAAACCTTTAAGTTAGATTGTGAACAGTTCGAATGTAAGCCTGTAAATTATCGGGTTAAGCAATTATCTGCCGTTTTTTTCCAAGCTCATGGTTCTTTGATTTTTTGCTGATTATTTTCGAAGATTATGATGTAGTCTGAAAGCGCTCAATCTCTTGTACATTTTGATGTACAACACTGTGTTTACTTCACTATGGAGCTTACACACTAGCAAAAAAGATTGCCCCTGCTACATGAGTGCAAGTTGAGCTCGAAACCGAATGCTTCTGCATCTGCTCGTAGAATCAATGAAGCCTGGGATGAAGGCACGGTGCAGAGAGGACTGTTCGAGAGTGTTGTTGTTGTTTTTGTTTAGGTGTTGTTGATTTATGAGTGAAACGTAAACGGCGGATATTTATTGCTCAACTTAATATAAGCGGGGTTGGTATCAACCTTGAAGTACAGGGTGTGAAAAGTTGCCACCCGCGGACATTAGGAGAAGCAAAAACTTGGCAATAGCAAGCACTATCCGTAATTACCCGTGCAGTTGGCTGTGGTGTCTTCATTCCATTGGAACTCCTTCGAATATGTCAGAACTTCGGGTCACGGGCACACTAAACTTTCAAGTGGACCCACATGAGAGTACTATAGACGGAGGGACACTTCCTTTGGGCTTGTCAGTCAGCAACGGTATCCACACTAGCTACTGTCAGCTTGACCTCACAATTGTGAAGATTGTACGTAGAAAATAAGCACTAGCCGGCACCATACAGCCAGAAAGGCGGAACAAATTAATGAAGCCACCAAGCCACGAGACATGAAAGAATGCTATAGTTATAGCAGGATAGGCTACCATCATGTAAAAGTAATAAGCTGGTGTTGCATAAAGGAAGGGATCGTGGTCAATGCGTGCGGAATCTTTTTTCAAGGATGAGAAGCTAAGCCGATTCAAGATCAGGAGTCTGAGCTCTCTAACACCGTTGTATTGTTTTCTTGAATTTCTTTCTAAATACCCTGCAATTTTTTGATCTGAGCAATCTTGTGTATTTTGTCTGGCCTCCCCATGCGATAGAAATACGATTTGATGAGATAACAGAATTCTTCAAAAAATACCAAATTACTCTTTCAAACAAGACTACAGTCTTTTTTAGTTATTAGCAGCGTATGTGTAGGGTCTCAGTTATTAACTAATTGCAGCCACCAGTGGTCTCTCTGGTATGGGAGAAAGCGAAGTTTCAATGGTATCCGAAGCGCCGCCAAGCACAATAACGAATCAACCATTTCCTGCAACAAGTACAAAGGTGAGCAAAAGTTTGGGCTAACATTAACGAGTTTTCATAAGTATTGGGTGTCGTGAGTTTAACGCCGTTTTTTAACTTTCTAAAAACAAGCCGCACTAATATATCGATAGAGAAATGATTTCATCGCTCTGTTCTTTCATCTACCGTTTTACTTGGCATTTGAATCGCTTTTATACCCTTTTTTTGAGGTCTTGGAATGTCACATTTTTCAAGGGCTGATATGTAGGTTTCTTTGTTCCTCTCAAATTTTATGTGTGTTGATGTTGACTCATTGTTGACGCAAGTCGGGATATGAGATTTTATTCCGAATCTGCAAAATTCGACAGTTTTAGTTAACCGTGTGATTCATAATGTCTTGCTCGCGATGATAAAAACTTTGAAGGAGTTTAGGGTAGGGTCGGATATCGGACATTGGCAAAGATTAACTGAGGATCCAAATTTTGAATGATATTTTGATCAAATCAAAGCTGCATGGAACTGTTGAACAGGCCGCTTCTTAATTAGGCGTAGCTGATAATTGAGATGGGGTTCCTAAATATACAGGTGAGGGTGAAAAGTTTGAAAAGTCGACAAGTGGGTGCCGCCAACTCTTCACCACATTTGCGCAGCCTCATCTCACGCTTCGAGCCGTGCACCAGCTAGAAACGGTGCTGCAAACCATTTATACAGTATCCCCTTGTATACCAGCTGCCACTTTTCCAGCAATTTGGATAATCTTCTCAATGTGATCAAACGTTGAAACCCAACGTGATGATGAAACGGCCTTCGCAAGTTCTTCGGCCACAGAACACCACTTTCAATGTCCGAGTCTTTCGAACCCTCTACTTCTGGGCAAAAGTGCAGGGATTGTAATAATTTTTATTTCGATCAAAGTTGCGCTGCTTGAACCGAGATATGCGCTTTTAAATTTGAGATTCATGATTGGCGGAAACCTTTTGAAGAAGCGATTTATATGACTGCGATTTCCCGAGAGTGGTTGTGTTGTGCAATCTCTTCAAAATATTTGACAATTTTCGAACACATTGGTTATTTTTCTGTGATTTTAGGTGTATTACCATATTGACGATGAACCAACTCCTTACCTCACTGAGGTCCACGTTCCACCTGATTTGATAACACTGGGAGACGTCAAACGGGTACTTATGAGATCAAATTTCAAGTATTACTGCAAAGCCCTCGACCAAGATACAGGGTGGTGAGTCTTTATTTTTTTATGTTTTTTGTCTGATATTTATTTGGTGCTGATGTGAACTTTGATCTAGTGAGCTACCTTCGAACTTTGGTTCCATGTACTGCTGGTGTTTCACATTAGTTTTCCCCGTTAATATGCATCGTTACGTGAAATGGAGGTCCTAGATGTTCCAATGAGAAAGTATTTCGCAATACACAGCAAAAAAAACCGGGCACTGAAACTCGTATTCGCATAAGAGTGTGTCAGCTGAGAACCGCATAAAAAGTGTTAGGTTTTGTGAACATAGAGTAATCTTAAGGTTTCCTGCAGCGTGAAATCTAATGCCAAGACTTGTTTTCGAAGGTTTGCTGCCACCAAAACTAGACAACGGTTAATTATTGAGGCGTTGTAAGATACCATGAGCGCGATTGTATCTGAAAATTTGATATAGGTATAGACATCACTGGTGAAATTTGATTGTTATTTCAAATGAATGCCTGAATGCTACTTATGCTTCACTTCTCTAGCAGTTGTAATTTCCATAGGGAAGGATGTGGTTTTGCATGAAACTTCAGAAGTCAAATCCCCTCCCCAATGTAACTAAGACACTTTGCTCATTATTTCATAGGTTTCGGAGAAGGTTATCAAACAAAAAGGAAGTATGCCATCTAGGAAAACACATCATTCAATGTTTTCTGACATTGTCTTTTCTGGCGATTCACTTCCATAAAATGAATAGGGAGCATTTGTGAGCCTAGTGATAGGTTCAAGCGTTTTTTTATTACCTTTCACTGTAATGTCGATCCCCACGCTCTATTTGTAAAGGGCTTGTTGCGATTAGAGCTCGAGAAGTTCCAATTTTTCAATTTTGTTATTTTTGTGATTTCTTTCTGGTTGTAGCAAATGTTTAGCTCAAGAGGCTAGGCTGGCTATGTATATGTTCTTTGAATGTTTGATGTAGGATTCAGATCGCATTAGGCTAAGGGAACCAAGTTGAGAAATTCAAAAAAAGCATTGAGATTGTATTGAGAACTGCATGTCCTTTTCCCGTTCCTTGAGGGCATTTTTCTCTGCTCTTCTTGTTATAGAAGAGCAGTGCAGGTCGTCTCGGCTTTTAATGCGGGTAAGAATTTGAAGTTGGAGCTGAGCTTCTTTCGGACTCCATCAAAATGAATAAGGTTCTTGAGCAAGGTTGTTGAGTTTTTGTTGGTGTCATTACCAATTTTGGCGTGCGTTGTGCAGGAACTTCGTTTAAGCAACTGGGTCTCCGGTCCCGCGAACTCGTAATCTAAGCCAGCGACTTGGCCATTATGTTCATTGTCGTTCGAAGTATCAATATGCCAGACGGAATAAGGGTCCGATGACAGAGAGAAAAGCACGTGCGAAGTGTTTGACATGTCTTTTCTGGCATCACTTCCACTAAAAATGACATAGGGAGTTTGGTAGCCTATGATAGTCAAGCGTTTTTTTTACCTTCACTTTATAGCTCGATCCCCAGCATCATTGAAGGCAGGCATTCTTTGCATAGAGCATCGAAAACAATTCCAATATTTTCACTTGGAATATCGTGACTATTTCTGTTGCCGCAAACCGTCTATGCTCCAGAGGTCACTAGGCTGCCTAAGATATTTCTTTTGAAAATTCGTATGAGTTCATATCTCATTCAGGTCTCCTGCTATTAAGGAACAACACAATGTTCAGAATTCAGAAAACCATTGAGTTGTGTTGAGAACTGACATGTCCTTTTCTGTTCCTTAAGCGCTATTTTTTTCTTCTGCTCGTCATGTTATAAGAAAGAGAAGGTCGGAAGGTCGTTCCGACCTTCTCATAGGTTCAAGATTGAAGATTCCGAGCTTCTCTTCGCACTTTCACCCTTAAAATGAAACAATTCTTGAGGCAAGTTGTTAACCGTTTTTTTCGCGTTGCCATGTGTACAATCGCGTGTGATCGTTCTTGTAAACAGGGGAGTTAGGCGAGTTCAGACACAATAGCGCAATGAAGTAGTACATGCTCACAGGAGAGGTCGTGAACCCAGAACTCCTTGTTCCGACCCTGACTACCAAGATTATAAATTCCTACGTTATTTGACACTATCCTATACTTCGAAAGTATGACGATTGTGACAAGATATCACAATAATAAGGTTGGTGCATCCCCATGGCTCACTTGGTGCACTCCAGAACGCGCAATACTGATTAAGAAAAACAAGTCTGATTTCCGCGTTGAGCAGCATGCAAGTACCTCTAGGTCTCTAAAATTGTAAAACAAGAGATAGAATTTATCTCCACCCCCACCCACCAACACAACCCCACACCACCCACCGACCCCCCCCCCACCCCACCCCCAAACACCAAACCCGCCCAAAACCCCTCCGAGCCCGTTTACAACCAGCTAAACTAGTGTCGCTTCCCAACCTCCTTCTTCCCCGAGAACCAACATCTGATAAAGAATCAACTCCGCCGTCCCCCACCCCCCCCGACGCCCGATAACTTCGCCCCACTATCTCCGCCCCAACCATACCCAACCCTTCCACTACCCCACCCCACCCAACACCCCACCCAACCCCACCCCCCCCCTACCCTGACCCGAAATCACCACAAGAATATCGCGCCCACAACCCCTTCACCCCTCAGACAATCAATTCCCCCCGCACACCCAGCTACCGCCGAACCCCCCCACGACCTAACGACCCACCCCCACACACCACCCCCCCCAACACACAATTATGGACTCAACTTGTCACGCAAAAAATAGTGACATGAAGCACTGTAAGCAAGAAACCAGAAATCTTCAGTGGCGAAAAAGTTCTTGTTTCCACACATCCCCGCATATAACATTGCAATCAAAAGCTTCAACGAGAATCTTCTAGCCTCCATTACTAGTCCATGAGATACCAGATTGATACTTCTGTGCAACTGATTACATCAGAACCCCTAAGGGAAAAACACAAATACACCATAGCATAAAACACAATAAGATCATCCACACACAAACACTAACAATCAACACAACTCAACACAACACGAAAACTCGATGACTGGAACGACCGCACACCCTCGTCTCGCACAACAGACGACAAATCTATGAGCTGTCCACATTCACCCCTGAAGCACACAACCGAGGTCCACCGACACCCACACCAACACTCACCCGATTCCCACCCTAGGCATCCCCTTAAGCTCAAAGCCCGCACCCATCACCGCTCACACAACCTACGCACCTTCCATGTAATGCTTCAGCAAGTTCCTTCTTGTAGCCTTCCCCACTTTCTTTTTTGCCATCCTTGTTCAACTTCTTTGCATAGATAATTATACATCGTCCGACAAGGCAGCAGTTTCCCGTCCAAACAAACCCAATTGAAACTCCAAAACTAGCGACTCCCTCAAAAACTTAGCTACAAAGTAATACCTCCTAATCTAATATACCCCACACCACAAAATGGTTTTCATGCTAGGGCCAGACCCGGCCCCCCAACCAAGTATGCCTATCACATTCGCAAAAATCGCCAATACCCGTCACACGCTTTGCACCACACTACGAATATAGCCCTCCACAGTGTGTTACTTTTCGATACAATCTCACACCAATTGCCAGCTCACCCCTATGAACCAAAGTATACCAACATACAATCTAATAACTCAGGCGCATACAGACAGCGCGCACCAACAACACATAGACAATTAGCCTTCCGCAATTGACACTCGTACTAGAAATACAATTCTCTTACCTCATAAGACTTTCTATGACTCCAGCTTCGAGGAGGTGATACAAAACAGTTACTTTTGCAGAATGGAAAGGTCGAGCACTATCACTTGTAAATCTCAAATAGTTCAAAGAAAATTGTTGTTGTGATTCCAAAAAATTTTGTTCCAGCCCGAAATGCTTCCCTCCTTCTCATCTCTTCGAAATAAAAGCCACCCCTAACAATAAAAAGAAGAAGCTTTCCGAAAAATAGACAGATAGCTGTCGAATCGTACTGAATAACGCATCCTTCCTGATGTGCACACCACCAACCAGTCTGCCATTCGTCCAAAAGCTTTAGTAACCAATGGTGACAGTTTGTTCCCCCTGTTTTGCTCGTAAGTGCAGTGGCAATGACACTTTTCGGAAACGTAGCATGACAAATAATCAGACAAATATAATACTGACTTATATTCGCCTCAAACTTCTATCCGAAGTTGATATGCAAGTCACCCCAGGCCATAATTAGTCCACAACTAATGAGAGTACGCTGGCGATAGTAAAAATCTTTAATTTCAAAAAGCCGACTACCTTTCGTGTGTCCTTATGCGTAGCCAAAGTGGCTTCGTACTTGTTCGGATTCTAACGAGTTAGCGCACTAATGCGCCTGTTTTAAAACGCGATTACCTAATAATATACCACACTCACGCGTTTCTTCTTAAGTCAACTAATAAAGAATCTAAGTTCTCTTTTCTGGAAATCGTCATTGAGATTGGTAAAGGGTCACGCTTTGGGAAGCGCATAGTACATAGAATGAAGGCCTTCTGTCGTGTCAGAGAACACTGCCCCTATTATGTATTTCGACCCACACACAGTAAACAAAAACACCGAAACACTAGTCCTCCCAATCCACCCCTCCTTCTTGGCTCCTTGTTGTTGGACTCTCTTTCTGATCAGGATAAATGCCATCTGCTAAATCTAGTCCGAAATAAAGCATCAGCTAAGGTAAATGTAAACGTAAACAGTGGAGGGTAGCCAAGCGTACATGTCCCTCACACGTAAACTTGATCGTCTCACCTCTTAACTTGATCATCATCCAATCACTCAGTCGAAGCTTTCAGTATTGAGGTCCATCTACTAAGACATTCTACTTTGTGTGTGTAGTTTGGTTCTTATTGGAATGCCAAATTAAACTGCTATCTAAAAGTTTATTCTCGCGATGTAAGAACTGCTGATAGAGCTTCTTAGTACAGGTAGGATAGTTAGCTTGTACATCCTAAGCATTGTGCATGGACGCCATAATTGTGCATGCAAGAGAATCAGTGCGAGAAGGTCTAGGCAGAGGTAGGCTCCTTCTGTCTTGGGTGAGCCCTTCAACATCCTTGGTAATTTCTGTTAATAGCCTACAAAGTTCTGAGGTGCACCACAGCGTTAGCGGCTTTTTTTGTTGGTTTACAAAACCATGCTTTATTGAAATTGGTAATAAAGGAGTTGGTTATTGAATCTTTTCTGATTACACATTTTTGTGAGTATTTTCAGTACTAAGCACGGACTCGGAATCGATGGTATCTGCTCCTGTTCCTCAGTACATGAAGGGAAGTTTGAACAGGAGGCATGTACAGCAGCAGTACATTGTTGGTTCGTGACTTCATTATTTTTTCATCATTCCCAACAATTTTTTTTTCTGTTGACACGTTTTATTGTGCATTAGTCACGCGGGAGAAAGCATGATCTGTTATGTTACTTATTCGGGATGTCTCACATGTTCAACTTGCTCCCCGATGTTTATTGTAGCTGATTGATGCTGTGCAAACAAGTGGCACTCGGTGACTTGGTGGCATTGTTCAAATCACAGAGAAACCAAGAGAAGCGGCCTCAGGTTGAGGCGCCTGTTGCGCTAATCTGACTAGGTTTATTATGTCATTGTGTAATTCAGGTGTGCTCGAAAAACAGTTTCGACGGGTTTTATGACTGTTTTTCGTCCTAGCCAAGGTCTCATCAGATTTGCTTTCCGTGCAAATTTTACTGCAGATCTTCAAATTCATCCAGTCGAAAATCTTGTCAGAATTTTTCCTGTACCTTGTTCCTTGCATCTGTGACTCCTGTCAGAAACCCTGGTGTATCGAAAGAACTGTAGTGTTCAAACTCCGGCTGCCCTGTGGTTGAGCACGCCTTGCTTACCTGAATCGGAAACATTCAGCGTTTTACCTTCAATGGGCATAATTTTCAAGTTCGAATATGTGTTCTATTTTGACTATTGGGATCTGGATTACCATGGCTACCGCCAGGTCGATATTTCCTTTTCTCGTGGAGAGAAAGCGAAAGCTCCTGCGTGTTTTCAAGTGCATTCTCGAGTGGTGCCCGATAACCTCTGTCACGTATCTCTACTAATTACTGTCTTCTCCGCTTGCTTAATGGGTTTTTGTTTTTCTCAGGATTCAAGGTGGAAGGGTTTAACGGGGTTCCTGGTTGATTTCTTTTCTGTCGAGGCTTACGAGTAGTTTTTAATCGCTGTGCTTCTCGTTACTCATGTACTTTTCACTGCATTCCAGTTCTCTTTTCGTTATCGCTTAGAATAAAGAGTCCACACCTGAGGAATTGGGATGATTATCTCAGTAATGATAGCACGAGTGGAAGCATAATGAGCGTGACGGGCGGTTCGTCGCAGTGTTTATTCATTGCGATTCTCGATGGGTCGTCGATGTTCTGCGAGACCTTCACCACTGTAGATCTAACGTCATGGGACGGTTTTCGAGTCTTTTCCATGCGTCATGCTGATCGACCTCCCTTGTTGCCGAGATATCCTTTGCTTCGTCTCTGGTGAAGATCTTGACGACTGGTCGTGTTTTAGAACACTTTCATTTGATTTACTACCCTTCTCCTACTTTTCTTTCTTTTTCTGTTTCTCTTTCCTTCGGTCGCTGTTTCTTACAGGCGCTGTCATCGTCATGTGTTCCACACAAATTCTTACTTTGTTCTCTCTCATTTGTCGGATTTGCCTGCTTGGATTTTAAAGAGCTGTTATTACTGTAGATTGCGATGACGACAGCTTCTAGCCTCACACGGAAGGCATCGAGCAAGGAGCTGATAACATCTTCCATCGTCGAACGCACTAATTTTCTAATGGACTTCATTGGAGAATGTCGTCAGTCACAACGCAGCGTTGCACCTCTGATGTATTCTAAAGGAGAATTCGCATTTCAAAACAAAAGCCGAGTTGCACAGTTGGTCTCGCGACTAGAAAACGCTTCATCTAAAAAGCCGCCTTTGGCTGTTCCAGAAGTAGTTGACGGTCCTGATGAACCTAAGAAACTCAAACGAAAATATGCGAAACATCTAACAAGCACGAAGATCCTGCATAGCATATTTGGTCGTGACAGTGAAAAGAAAAAGTCCGATCCAACTTTATCAGATGGAGGGGTTGTAGCTTTGACTGGTGGTGCTGTTCGTGAGCCAGTTGTTTTAAGAAATCGGCAAAATGGCGGATCACTTGGAAGCAGGTCTGAAAACGCCAAGAGTACTCACATAGAACCATCAAGGATACGTAGTCTCATCAAAAAGAGGAGGTCCGAGGGCTGCATTGCAGTGACAGCTGATGAAGCACCTAAAAATCAACGCTCAAAGACCGGAAAACAGTCAGATGGTTTTTCTTCACGCATGGAATCACCACGTTGTGGCTCCGCCTTAGTTGATATATCACGAAGAGAGCTGGATTTGAAGGAGGGAGAAGATATCGTTCTTCGTCCTCTCGAACCTCGTCTCGAAGATCGCCCCACTCCATCTCTTGTCATCGAAAAGAAATCCTCACCGGATCTGAGTGCACCTACGGCTACGTTTTTGGAGGAGTGCCAATATCCGTTGAGAAGACGTCCTTATAACACCATCGGAGGTGGTCCTTTGATGAAATGTGAAAGAAGAATGCTTCATTCGAGGCCGCTGAGCAGGACAATGACTGCGGTTGAGAACAGGATTTTACCACCGCTGTATGAGAATGGCAGCACATCCGAGGATCAGCAGCAGAAGAGGCCCAAGAAGAGGTACATGGGGAGCCACACAACCAGCTCCTTCCAAGGAAAGAATGTGGCTGCACCTGATGCTACTCCTAGGCGTCACCTAATTGGATTTCTACACCGCACCAGTCACCTTTCGCTTACAAGTGAACTAAGCGCAAATGCTTCCTTCTATCTTATTGGCAAGTGTGCCTTTTGGGTTCTTTTTTGTGTAGGCATTATAATTGTTTACTTAATCATAGTATTCAGGACATCGAGGACGTCGGTTTGAGGACTCCACTATTGGTTCAGAAAGTGATGCACGTATGTTCTCGGATGATGATGACCGGTCAGTCTGCAGCTGTTGTTTTACATTCATTACTATTTTATTATTACAGGCTCTTTTGGGTTCTTTAAGCCTCAGCAGTGTTTCTTTTCTCGTAACTGGAGCAGAGAAACATTGCTTTATTTGCTGAAATTTTTCTTGGGTAAATTATTGTGTTGAAATTTGATCGATAATATCGCGTTATGCTCCTTACTTGTTTCCGCTTTTCTTGTAATCACTTTTGCCTATTGATGCCTTTTTGATCCTCTTGCATTACATTTTGACGGATGGGGCTATTCGTGCAAGGGATTAGTTCTGTGCGCTCGCCCACATCTCCAGTATGTGTGGTGATTCTCTCGTCAAGCCCCAGTTTCATCGTCTCTAGTAATCTCTTGCTTGATACTCCAACTGTATTGGCTATGAGTGGCTATGTTACTGAAGATGGCGATTTTGAAGGCAGTGATGGAAAAAACTACTATTCAACTACTTCCACTTCTGAAGATTACTACGCCATTAGAAAACTGAAGTATGACCGATTGATTTCCCTATTTCGATTAGTTGTGTCTGCAGATGTCTGAGTGTGACATCTTGCTTATGCATTTGTTATGTGCGTAATAGGGGCACATATTTCCAATACGCTTTCGTCCTAATGATCAAGCTTTCTTCCAAAGTTGTCTTTTTTGAATAGACAGCTGTTAGTTTATGAGAGCCGTATATCATCTTCACCATCGGCCTTAATGTGGGGTGTTTCGGCTGGGTCCTCATAACACGGATAGGCTTACAGTGATTTCGCTGAGTTGTTAATATTTGCAGGGGATCAACCACCACGGATATCACCTCCGTCTCACGACAACATGAGAACATGTATCGCAAACAACGACGGCGTCGGCAGTATCGTCGACCCTCGAGAGCATCTTCGTTTTCTAGTATAACCGGTGCGGCTATAATTTTTTGGCCATAAATGCGCGTAATTTTTTTTTCGTGATTGTATTGAATTGTTTCAATTGTAGAGTCATCTATGAGTCTGGACGTGGATACAGTAATCCTCAACATGGATACTGTGAACTTCCTTGGAATCTCAATTGTTGGGCAGAGTTCAGCACGTGGAGATAATGGGATTTATGTGGCGAATATCATGAAAGGTAAATCTTTGTGGAAACGACTTCTCTGTTGAAAAGATCGCAGTGCTTGTGAAAGTTCCAATGCTGTAACGGCGTTGATGCACCTAAATTAGCCGTGGTAGTAGGGAAACACGCGATCCGTCTCAATCAATGGTCGTATTGAAGAGGCTTTAACCTGTTTGCTTAGCTCATTAGGCCTCTCTTTAAGGTGGCGCAGTTGCGTTGGATGGGCGCATCAGTGCCGGTGATATGATATTGCAAGTAAACGATATCTCGTTCGACAACTTCACTAATGATCAAGCTGTGGATGTTTTACGGTAAGCATGATGACATCAGTATCATTTACGAATTTTCGTGCTTATTGGATACCTTCTGAGACCATCGTAATTTTTTAGTGATGCCGTTGCGCGCAAAGGCCCAATAAAGCTTACTGTGGCAAAATGCTTCGACAGCGGTCCAAAGAGCTGTTTTACGATCCCCCGAAACCATAGAGATGAGCCAGTAAGACCTATTGATACGCAAGCATGGATTCAACACACTAATGCTATGCGTGGGATGCCCAGCATTCTTGAAGGTATCATATTAAGAATTTCTGTAACGGTTAGCATTTTGTGCAAACGAGTATTTGTTACAGGCTCTGAAGGTGCTCCCACACCAATACCTGGCGATTGGCCTCATGGTCGGCCTCCAAGCAGCTCCACGGTGACGTCTACGGGTTCCAATGGACAGAACACAGTTGTTACCGGGCAACATGTTCGGTTGGATATTCACACTGATAAAAAGAAGGTGCGTCAATATTTTACAATAATGCCTGGTTAACGTACCTTTTAATGGATTTTTACACATGCTTGGGCTGGCATCGTGATTAATCAAATCTTTGAATGGTATAGCTTGTTCAATTGCATACGAGGTTGATACTGACAGTTTATTGGCTACGTTTCGGCGAGTTCGCCTTCTTCGGAGCCTAAAAGGATGGAAGTCGAGTTCATGAGTATCCGACCAAAAATCTCCACACACCTATCAATCATCACGTATTGATTAGGTGGTGTTAAAGATCTAGTAGGTGTGTGGAGGTCAAGATCGGAAGCGCAAAGCTACAAGGTAAAGCCGTAAAGAAAGCAGAGGCCAAAGCAGCAGCACGCATATCAGATGTTGAAGCATCTCACTTTCCGAGTATGGAGCATGCGATGGCTCAGTGGCAATCCAGGTAGTCGAGCGGGCACTGAACGATCTCGTTGTATTTGTAAATACTTCTTGATTGATTGATCCGACGGGATGGCTGCAGTGCGCAGGTTGATAAAGAAAAAGGTGCCGTACCATTTCTTCTTGTCCTGCCATTTTCTTGTCTTCATCTTCGTTTCCTTC
>MU869201.1:33441-52518 GCA_036418205.1 Ostertagia ostertagi
TAAGGTTTCTTCGGAATTCGCAAAATTTTCGCTCGGAGTTTGTGTTTGCTTCCGTCTGGTATCCATGTGATGTGATACCGTCAGTCTTACGATCCTTTGCTCAAATACTCCGAGGCTAAATCGAGACTCGCACTTCACAATCATTTCATCAGCCCTAGTCAATGTCTATACGATTGAGCTTGCAAGGCTGTGGTGATAATGACCATCACAATCGGCCCTCCCATACTTCTGTAGCGTTCAAAGCCTTCAGAATCAAGTTTCATAAACAAGTAAAGAAAATAAAGACCAATGAGAGGATGAGAATATAGGATGAGACGGCGTTACACATGTGTTTGTCACCGCAAGTCTCGCACAATCCGATTCCACCGATTCGTTGGCAGATCTCCAGCGCCTGGTGGCAGCTTTCGTTCGGTAGACCTGCGGCGGTCGTCAGCAGCGACACACCGCAACCGCGAGCGACGAATTCGGCTGAAAAATTGATGAGCTGAGTTTGTGGGAGAAAAGATAGCTGCATTTCTACTCTATTACCGGAACGTTTGTGATGGGTATCTTTCCTGACTTGGCAAATAATGGGGCGCTATCGCAAGATGCGGGACTTCTCTAGGAATAAGCCTGAGAGTGCAGGAACTTTGGAGGAAATGAAAATTGCTAATGTGCCCTGTAGTCTCACCTCTCTGCCTGAGGCTTTTAAAGTTCATAACAAAAGGATATGTGTCATATTACGTGGTTTCAAATACATTCCACAATATTGCCCCCGTATCTTGCGATAGCGCCAGTAATCTTAGATGTAGATAAAATGTATCATTTTCGGCATCTGTCATTTTTGTTTGATTCTCGTGAAGGCGAAGAAACCATCTGAAGGATTGGGACATTCCCGCTGTGTACAGCGAGAATGACATTGGCGAATCAACAGCTCGAAAGTGGTTTGTCAAGTTTGAAGAGGGTGACATCGGCTTTGATGACACCCCCGCACATCAAAAAATGATTTTCGTATGATTGGAGTGGGATGACACCGGGAAATGTTACAGAGACTCTTGAGACAAACTTCAAGTAGCTGTGTTGCATCATACAACGTTTCATACATGAAAAGTCCCTTTTAAAAAGGGCAAACCTTCAAAAACCACACATTTTGGGCACAGACAGACAGTCGGGTAAAGCCAAGGGGCGAAATGCGGGCAGCCACGTGGCATGAAGAATCCAATTCAACCTTCAGAATTTATAGAGAGACGACCGAACGTTTTGGCGCGATAGATTAGGACACAGTATAGGGAAAAAAGGTCCTTCCCATAATTCAAGAAGAATTCGTAGTGATAACATCTTTAACCCATAACGGACGGCCAGTGTATTTTTTGCGTGCGCCACCATGTGGCGCACGCCGCCACCCAGGGTAGGGTTTATGTAGGCTTATGCGAACAGCAGGGGTAAGACGGGGCTAAAGTAGGTGTCCGTGTCTCATCATCCAAAAGAAGAGATTTCCGTTGACGACAAGTTCGTAACCCGCCTTTCCGCTCTAAAACTAGGGTGCAAAGAATGAATGGAAGCTGTAGGTGACATTATCGAAAAATGCGAAACAACAACCCCGAGCAAGGATGTGGCTATATTTAGGGGAAGGGGTCTCGGGACGTGCGAACCATGGGTAAGCCACCCATCAAATAGTAAACTTATGTAAATTAAGACAAAATGTATGTAAAATTTATTGTAGGTTTGTCAATCCAGGTCCTGGGAAGATATGTTATTCCACATTGCTGAGAGTATATACGGGTATATTAAGATTGCTAGAAACATTCCAAAAAAAAGGAAATAATCGTGCGCCACCATGTGGCGCACGCCGTCCGTTATGGGTTAAAAAACGCGTTGAAACGTCTTGCTGCTAACATTTGTTACAGTTCTCGAATTTGGACGAGTTTTTTGGGTTTTCTTATTGTTCGTCACACGACTCCACCAACTGAACGAAGGTGCAATCGAGGGGCAGCAGAGGTAAGCAAACCAGCCCTTTTGGCGTTTCTTTTGGCCATATGCTGAATGTTGGGAGTCAATGGGGTAGCCGAGCTCGACGGACCAGTTGAACTTGTCGGTACGGTAGGAGAGTGAAGACGAAGTATTACAGCCTGGTCCAGCAGCTTCCCCAAAAGGCTGGTTTGCTTACCCAGGACTAAGCCTTGGAGAGAGGACCTGCGCTCTCTCGCAGGTCCGTCCTCTCTTTAAGGCTTAGTCCTGAGGTAAGCATCAAATTGAGGCGGTTTTAAGGACCGAGTTGAAGTAGTCCGTCGACCGTCGGGGACCCCATCCCCTCCCCAACATTCAGCATACGGCCCCAGCAGAAACGCCAAAAGGGCTGGTTTGCTTACTTCGGGGCAGTCACATTTGTCAGTGAGGATAACGTGAAGGCGATTTCAGTAGAGGGCCACTAAATTCTAAAGAGAACTTGAGCTTCCAAGGACTGACGTTTCCCACTTCTTTGCTTTATAGGAGGCGCTGTTCAGGTATGTTTGCCACCGGTAGAGCGAACGGTAGAGAAAATAGATGAGTGATTGTGGGTATCAGAAAATATTTTGTTACTAGAACGAGGTGGTGCAGCGTAAGTGCACCACGGTTGTGCGAGAGGGGGCTGGGAAATGTTCGTAGCAAAGACAACATGCGATAAGTAGTTCGAGCAAAAGAACCGAAGTGGTTCTCTTGAAATTCTTAAAGAGAACTCTGATCTCAACAAAATAGTACACATTAAAAACCCACTTTCATTGGCTTCACATGTGAATTTAAAGCATTCTAGGGTTTGCGCTGGACATTTCGCCGGAGCGTACAATTTCTTTTCGCCTTCATGACACCATAAATGCCCTAAAATATCGCCATTAAAGTGGAAGTACTCGAGTAGTAACAAGTATGCAATGAATATGATGTCTCGGAACTTCCCGTACTGAGAGTATCCCTGAGCGATAAGATCGGTGATGAGTATGAGTAGAGGAAAGATTGCCGAGGAAAACATCTTCTCAAGGGTCGAATGACGTTGACGATTAGCACTAGAGACTCGGCAGACAAGCCACAGTGTGCTGGGGAAACTGCGCAAACAGACAGAACTGAGGGAACTGATGGAGGCTTCCCGGCCCGGGTCGATGGATTGTGCGACGTTTTAAGTCTGGTCAGGGAAAGAGCAGTTTCGTGGGTTTTATGAATGTAAGATCAAATATGCAACATGCTCGCATGCATCTGAAATGATTGCTAAGGAGGAAGTTAGGCAAGGTAGAAGATTTGCGAAGCACATGGAAAGCAAGGCTTCCATCGAGTAGATCTGTCCTTTGCGGAGTGCGTAGAAAAGCGATCTCTTGCCTCTGTCCTCATAATGTGATTTATATCCGTTAATGAAACTAATAAAGGATAAAGGATAAAGCATTTGCCGTTGATCAATCCCTTTTTGGGATGCGGCACGCATTCTACTTCCATTTGTACATTCGTAGTGGCGTTTGAATGCGATGTGGCCTATACAATGACTTGCGGGGGCCAGCCGATGTACAAGTCAGTGTTTTTATCCTCCCAGACAAGTCTGGTACCAATTAACCGACCCCGGAGGGATGGAAGGCTTGGTTGGCCCGGGCGACTCACGACTCACCGCCAGGAAATTTGTCTGCCCGGATTCGCTACGTCAGAGTTCGGGTGGCAACCGCCACTTGTCACTACAGCACTTCCGCCCTGAAAACTTCACTCGTTACTGCTCTTTGCTATTCTGGTCGCCTTTGATGGCCGTGAACTCAAAGTGCTGCCTCGAGTCAAAGTCTGATGTTTTATCAGCGATGTTGTTCTTAAAAATGTTGTGGTAAGCAAAGCACAAAAACGAGAAGAGTCGAGGGCCTTCTTTCTCCTGCCTAAGGTTCAGTAAATTTTTTTTTGAGAATGGGCGGGCCATAGGAACACTGTTGACACTCGTAATCTTTAGCTTTGTTTCAATGTTCATGTCCGGAACCATCCAAAACAAAACCGGCTGTTCCATGAATGGCTCCGGGCCGGCGCGATATAGTAGTTTGCGAGCGCGAGAGGGTCCGACAGTGACTCCCGCCACTACTCCTTTACTGGCCTCCATGTTTTGTTAAGAACATAATTCGAGAGAATGCCCGATTTTTTATTAATTCAAGCTGGCCCCATTACTTACGCCTAGCATACTTACTACTATATATTTTATCTGCAAGCATGTATGTGATATAATGAAGGGCGTGTTTCAATTTTGGAAGAATCCGCTGCTTCTGGGTAAGGAACGCGTATAGGTATCGGTCCTCTTGATGGCAAAGCTTCTTGCACCTTTGTGTCTGAAAAGATGAATATCTTGTCCTTTCAAGCCCAACAACAGCGTTAAAACTAATAAGGAAATAGACCGCATGGGGAGTCCACGATACGTATGGTTCTGTCTCTATCGATAGTGTTGAAATGGCACCAGTCTCCGAGAAATCGCGCTAAACAAGCCGCTGCTGCACCGAAAACAGCACGCGGATCCGTGCTTTAAAGCGAGCGAGAGATTACGATAAAGTGCGTATGCAGCGTGGAAGTACATGCACCATTGGAAGCAGTAGTCAGGGGCCCAAGGAAACGAAATGTTGCGTTTTTGTGGTCAAAGGTGCGCTAGTTGCAGCGTACAAGGCTTGCCATTCCTTTCTGAGCCCCGCCACGGTCTGTGCTCCGCCCCCAGCAGCAGCGCCCTTCGATTGCCAATGTGACGAGATATTCCACTTCCAGAGTGTATCCTATAATACTTTTCATAGGGATGCGTGATCAATCAAAGCATGATGCCGTTGAAGCTCGATGTGATAGAGGCTATCAGCATAACATGTGCAAACGACCTCCTAATTGGTTGCTAGCTCGTCCATTATCGGAGGTCAACGGGCAAAGAAAGGGGTCCCATTTTGCGCCTTCTTGACGGATTTCTTTGCTTTTTTCGCCACTGGGGCATTATTCAGCATCTCCACTTCCACTATGAACCCAGTCCAAACTTATCGTAATCCCTCGCGCCTTTATACGCAGAGGGAGTTGGTGTGAATGCAACAGGGAGCCGTTTCTGCCGAGAGAGTCCGGCTCTAGGAAATGGTACCAAAATGTAATTCATGGCCTTGTAACAAGAACTTCATTTGCCAATATCAACGAAACTACCTTGTTAATCACATCTGCACAAATCCGTATGTAAATGCCCAGTGATTCGTAGCATGTGAGGGTTTTTGATGTTCAAAAATCGCCTATTCCTTATCATTATGTTGCAGGTAAGTAAAATTTTTGGGCAAATTAACCGCCAGGTAACTATAAAGCTCGTTAGTTTTATCGAGAAGACAAAATACATAATTATTGTGAAACCTCTGATTAAGTCATACGATATGCGCTCTCCATAATTTGTATGTTTTCCTTTGTTAGCTTGGGTTTTCTTTTTGGTAACAAGTTGCAGATGTCGTTGTAGAAGATCCATCGAAAGTTTTTTGGCTTTATTGTTGAGATAACTGATGAATTTTCTAGATGTGTCATTGCCGTCATTTATGGTATCGACAGCTGGACCGTTTTTTCCAAAACGCAGAGCGTTGGCGGGTCAGTACTATACAGGCCGACATAAGACCGACTACGCTCTACAAAATATGAGTTCTTGCGCAATGAAAATGATTGATGCTTGTTGCGGTTGAGCACGGTCCATATCTCGAAGTCTGATTGGGCGTGCCGGAAAGCGTGGCAGCCACCGCACTTGATAGAAGTTGCGCGGATAAGCTGCTTCCAGCATGCTTTGCTGATATCTGGCGGAGTATCTTATCCACAAGACATCTTCAAGTGCGGTGGCCGCCACGTCATTTCCGGTGACACGCCCAATAAGACTTCGAGATTTGGACTGTATCAGTTGTCACTAATTACAACTATCATTTACAAAAATCAGCTATCACTATGAACCACTACTAACCAGATTTACTTGGAGGCCGTCGTCACTTGTGGTGTATGGTCTGCACCGACGCTCTTTTTTGGAAGGGAGGGTACCTGCTTCGATCTGTAATCGGCACCAACTTATCGCGTTTGCCGCCTTTGAGCTGAGTTTGGGTTAAAGGCTCGGGTCGGAATCGAATTGATGTGTTATTCTGTCAAGAATGGCAGCTCTGGCAAGACAGTAGTCAGGCCTTAGCGACCTTGAAGCGCGCTTTAGAGTCGGGATAGTGTCTCGACTACAGTTCTTGGGAACCCCTCTTTCTCATCAAGAGGGACTAGCTCCTGGCTCCTGGAGACCCCTGACTTGAACTTTCGATAGCGCATCGACTACAAACATTTTCTCAGTGATTTTAGTTCAAGGGGACGTTCGAAACGCAAACTACCTCTTTGTTCTGACTCCACAACAATACATCTAAAAAATTAAAATAGAAAAAAATCATTTTACCACATAGAACATAAAATCTTTCCCGTGAAATACAATGCTATCAATACTATTTAGTAACACGAGCCCCCTTGAGCTCAGCACAACGAAGAATTTTTTGCGGGCCACGCCTAGGGAGGGCACTCCAGTGTCTAGGACCTCATATTGTCGTTTAACAGGAGCATGATGAACATCTCTCCAGAGACTGCGAAACGCTTCCGAGGCGTTAACCAAACGTCATTAGTCACTGAAATGCCGGTGTTGGGAAATAATGTCAATGCAACGAGAAGGCTATGATTCGAAATAGTCTGTATGGTACCAACCGAAGGAAAGGATTCAAAGAATACAGTTGTGCTTTTCTTTATTTCATCGCAACAGTCTTGCCCTGAAAGTATGACTATTCTCGAGACAAGAAGCATTGTTCATAGGTAGGTGAGTAACACACTTAGTTAGTATTTTTTTGTAGCTGGGAATTCATTCTGGATTTTCCCACACATATATTTTTGTGGGACTCTCTTGGAGTGGTTAGCAGTGAAACTTGACAGAAAACAAACAAAACGATTTGAAAACATCGATGACGGCCTTACTGAACGAACACATCTATGGCCAGTTCATGATTCTGAGTTAAAGGCAAAAGTCAGGCTTGTGTTTGGGCATTATGGCGCCTGAAATTGGGTGTTGAGATGGGGAGTGGAACGACAGTGGAAGAAAAAGCGCAAAAAGGGAATGGGAACAAGGTGGAAGTAGTCAAATTCGGACGCACACTTTAAACCTGAGATGGGATCGACGGAATAGAAACCTATGGAAGCCTACTAGGCACTTTTGTCCCCACAATAGGGCTGAGTTATAGTTAGCTCTGTGTAATGAAGGGCAGAAGAAACAAAATTACGCCGCCAATTGTCATAAGGGATGCTCCTGTAATCGTTTCGGAGGATCTAATATGTAATTTAACTAAGAAATCATCGCATTCCATTCAGTGAGCGAACCACTCTGAAAAGGAAAAAGTGCGCGAATGTGATAACCAGGAAAGTCAAAAGTTGTGCCAGCCAGACGACTGTTGATCGTGACGCACACAGAATTACATCCTGAAAATGGCACTTCAATCACTTCTTTCTGGCAGGACCAGTCATTGTAGCGAAATCCGTGTCAAAAGGGTCGTATCCGCTTTGTTTTCATGTGGGCGGTCCCATTAGAGGAATCAGTTTGGCCGAGTTCCTAACTAACTACTAACTACCATTTTCACGGGCTATACTTTCAAAGCCCTCAACCAAACAGCCCCCTCTAAGCCATAAATTCGTCTAATGTGAACTAGCTAAATGAGGGTCGCATTCTGCGGTTTCGGTTTCACCTTGCCGTCACACAAATTCGCAGTTTGCTTCATATTCTGGAAAAAAGGAAAAAAAATAAAAAAACTTATCATATCTGACCGCCCATATCGTCAACGTAAAGAACTAAAGCCGATAAGAAGTTCAGGGTTCAGTTGACCTTCCTGCTGACTCTGAATCCGACTTAAGCGGATAGCTAATCTGTGAATAAGAGGAAGTAAAGTTATCCAACGGGTCCCGGGGGCCGCTCTTCAGAGTCTCGGTGTATCTAAAAATCCTGAAGGGTCCTGATCTCACAGTCATCAATTTGGACTCCTTTGCTCGGACTTTTCGTTGTATCTTAAAGGCAAAGGTCGGATTAGTTGACCAAACCAACCCTTTCGGTCATGTCTGTACTTGGTTACGCACCCGTACAGATGTTCCCACGCTCAAAATCTCGAACGGCGCGGTAATAAGGCCCCAGGGCATGTACTATGCGCTATCGCCGCCTGGCCCCGCTACGACCGCCCACCTCCGGAAGTGGTGCGTGGCTGGCATAACGTGTGAAATCAGCTAGGTTGATTGCCGTATCAACCGATAGAACGACTGACATCTCAGAAAACTTGTTTGTACGTGCCTCTTTCCCAAGCCAGCCTCCTTCACTGCTAGTGGGAAAGAGGGTTTTGTTAACGGCCTTGTCGACGGTTTTTCTCAGTTTTTTCTCCACTGTCGTTCCACTTCGCATCTCTATACTCAGTTTCAATCGCCATAATACCCCCTTATTGAGCCCGACTTTTGCCTTTAAAAATTAAGAAAAATCTACACTACGCAGCCTCACTATAATTAACTTATCACAGAAAATAATACTAGCAGGATCAAATATCGCTGTAAGTTCAAAGAACTTTTTGAGGGTTTCTTCCCGTAAGAGGGGCAATGCAGTGCGCTGTCTGCTCTCATGCCTCTAATTTGGCTGAAGGAGTCCTTTAGAGTTAAGAGCTACTATCTGCTTTTTTCCTACATTTTTCACAGGTGTTTTATATAACATATGTGCTCTTGTACTATGTACTATATGACATTAACGAATACACAAAAAAAACTATCCACCTACTCAGCAGGCCAGACTAAACTTGGAGGCGGTGGGAGTTCACCCCTCCCCCTGGAGGAAAACGAAAGATTGGCTCACGGATCCGGAGTCATTTTCAGACTTATCCTAATGTGTGCCAATGAAGAAGGATATGCTCCGTGTTTCAATAACGCTCTAAATCGCGGTTGCTCACCCTTACCCAATAGACCACTTTCTGACTTCCCTTTTTTTGAATATTTGGAGTTTTTGTGGTTTTGGAAACCTTTTGGAATAAAGCTTCTAACTTTTCTCTTCGTATTATACAACATTTAGGTCCTGATGAAGCTCCGAGAGACCAAATACTAAGAAACTAGCGAGTCTTGAGTCCTCGAGTAGACAGCCCAAGTTCGGAATTCCTTTCGCCACAAGTTCCCTTTACGCATTCTTACTACTGTAGCCGACGTGAAGGGTGAGTGTTGGTGGAAATACGCCTGAAATACGCCCATTCTGTTGTTTTCTATCACGGTTGTTAAAACATCTAGTTACGCTGAAGCGGGTGCGAGTTCATTAGCGTCCGTTGAGGCTGAAGAATTCCCGGCTGTTCGTCTCTTTGCGGCATTTCTCCGCAAGATTTGATTTTTCCCTCCCTTATTCGATATTCGCTCCGACGATCCACACATCAGCATCAGCATCATTTCTTCTCTCTCTCGAAGCATCTCCATTCCTCATTCATCCACGAGATTTCGCATTCCACACCTCTGAATTGGCAGTTTATGTTTTTGTCCCATGGGCTAGAAGGGTCGCCAGAGAATAACAATTAGCTGACGTCTCTTCACAGCGCCTCCATTTTGCCCAAAGCACCCCAAAAAGCTGCCATATTCCCAAAAACCCTCCCCATATAAACTTTTGAAGGCGGCTCATTGCCTTAGGGAGCCTGTTCGAGAAGTGCTCAACTCGTTATCGTTTCTCTTATTCGAGCCGTTCTCAGTTTTTTCCTGAAGTCAAAGGATGTCGTTTCGTTTCGACAGCTGGGACTGAGAAAAACTCTGAGCAAATGGGGTGCGGGAACGTCAGCGTTGCCGAATGATCGCACTCCCCTGGGTATTCGCCCACATCTGAGCGCTCGAATCTCACGGATAAGTTGCTAATGATTCGCGCTTTGATGTCCTCGCATACCCAGCTTCGAGCCCGAATTACTTTACCCATATCCACCACTCTAAGCCTTTTTTCAGGCAATCCCGTCAAGGCTTTCTGCAAAAGCCATCTCTATATCTCCACCTAATTGCCGAGTGCGTCAACGTTAAACTTGATAGATGTGACCTCGGTGCTCGCTACTTTCACCTGTTCCAGCCCCATTTTGCTGCCGTGCTCTTTTGGAATGATTTTCAATAGCAACCTCTTTGGCTGAGCCATATCCCATTGTCGCCGGGCTCATAATTCGTGTCCGGATCGCTTTTCCACTCCCTTGCCTTTGTTTTCAGATGCAGTGTGACTTGACGAATCGCAGTGTTCCCATAGGGGAATTCTTCCATGGCGCGTTGGCCGCCCCTTCCATACTGGCAATATTTATTCCTTTAAAGCTGCGGCGCCAAGTGTTTACTGGTGACTGGTTACTGCGAAGATCTGCTTCTAGCGCTAAATTTTTAGCCTCCTCCGGTCCGTTACGAACTCATCACGCCCAACTACGCGATTTTCTACCTTTTTTTATCGCTCTGAGAACACTTCCTCCCCGAAAGTGCTTATCCTTTGAGAATGGGGTAAGGACGCTCATCCTTTTGAATCAGTCCTATTATCAAAATTGCAGTGGCAGCCCTCGAGAAAATGAACGTGTGTGAAGTACTTCGTGCCTCCCCCAAATTTTTAAGCTCTCCCCTTTTCAACGTCTTCAATGTCTCATCAACAGATGTCTCCAGTTACATTCCCCTGGCAGCAGTCAAAACAGGAGGACCCGTTGTTGGTTGCCACTCAGGCAGCTTTGCAGATGTTTTCGTTGCCCACGGCTGTAACACAGTTCTGCGCTCGTCCCACTAAATTATACCGACTTGAGGGTTGCATTCTCAAAATCAGATTCATTTCTTCAACTCTTAGCGTCCTCATCAGCATGTCATCAGTCGTCCTTCGAAAGCTTTTTCTCGATCTTAACTTTTCGGCCTTGCTCTTCGGACTCGTTCGAGCAATCTCGAACTTTACTTAAAGGCACATGCCACGTTCAACATGGTATGCTTAGTTCATTAGGGATGAAGTAGAAGTGCGAATAGAGTTTTATTTAAGCAAGAAGGAAAAGACCGTTAGCTTCGAAATCGAGGACCCATTCTTTTTTCAGGGCTGTGAAGGATCCTATATTAAGAGGCAGCGAGGTAAGAGATAGTGGGCACCGGAGGCGTAAAAAGAGCTGGAGGCGAGTAACATGGATACGATGAAGAATGGATTCGACCTATAACATCAATTCCTGGGTGAAATCCTACCTGCTGGGTGGGGCCCAGTATGCACTTTTTCAACGAACTGAACTAATCGTGGGGTGTGTCTTTAGGTCAAAGCGAGATATTACGATAAAGTGTGTGTATGCAGCGTGGAAGTACATGCACCAGTGGAAGCAGTAGTCAGGGGCCCAAGGAAACGAAATGTTGGCGTTTTTGTGGCCAAAGGTGCGCTAGCTGCAGCATACTAAGGCTTGCCATTCCTTTCTGTGCTTGGCCCTTCCTTTCTGTGCTCTGCCACTGCCTGTGCTTCGCCCCGGTGGCCGGCGTCTTTCGATTATCATTTTGATGAGGTATTCCGCTTTGAGTGTGTGTTCTATAATTTCCCCATGGAACGGGTTACCCATAAAAGCATGGCCTTCGCTGGTATGATGGTGGCTATCGGTTTGACATGGGCAAAAGACTCCTCTTCGGTTACTAGACGCGTCCCTTATTGAGTAACGGCCGCAAAGAAGAGGCTGATTTTGCGCATTTCCGATAAATTTCTTTGCTTTTTTGCCACTGGGGCATAACTCAGCATCTCCACTTCTACCATAGACTCAGTCCAATCTTATCGTAATCCTCCGTTTCAAGATAGAATACTGATTACTCCATTTCGTCAGTATCATGCTATTCCTTTCACTGAAATCATGCCTGAGAACCCAGTGGGTGTTGTCGGGCTCTTTGCAGCAATTTGTTGGAGGACTGACCACAAAAATGATGGTTGTGGTAAACGTCGGTATTCCTCCTGGTAAATTTGCGATTTGTATACGCGCTATACGAAGGTAGCTGTTTTGATGGACTAAGGTGAAACTCCAGTTCGGGGGGGCCACTCCATTGCTATCTTATCCGTAGTACTAGAGAGCAGTTCTTTGGGCTATCGAACACTACGGATAAGATAATAAGTGAACGACTCATTTCGAGCGTACTTTTGATAAGGACCGGTGGATGTCCTACATTCCACACTACCTGCCCACATCCCATCCACTTTTCTGCACAGGTGATCCACCCTGGAGCTCCTTAGCCCTTTGCGGAGGTGTCCTTTCTCCTGGTCCAGGACCGTTCCCTTGGGTCATGGCAGGCGGAAATGTGAAAACGTTTCAGGGTTTCTCACCCATTACACCAATATTTATCAGAAGTCTACTTTAAATGAGTCGATTACGTGTCGTGAGCCCTCTAATCCTTATCTTGAGTATTGGAGAAAAAATGGAGTGGCCCCCCCGAACTGGAGTTTCACCAGGAAGTAAACCGCGTTAGCTCGCGTCGTTCAAAACTGAACCTACGTAGTAGTTGTACCGAAACCAGGTTCTGTGTGACGCGCCCGATGATTCACACGGTCGAGTTTCCGAGCGCCCTTTAAATACGCTATCCAAAAGATTCAAGAGGGGGGGGGTGTTGTCACTTGATGAGCCTACTAACTCTGTGTAGGCAAAAAATTTTTTCGGCTAGGTCCATATTTGAAGAGCGTGGTAGACATCCGCCAGCGACCTAAACATGGGTTCCTTATATGCATAGTATCATAACACCTCTCGACCGCCTTGAAACACTATGCTCGACAGTTTGGTTCATCGCTTCTTTTCCTTCTCTTGCGACGTGTTTTCCTTTCATACTGAAGCAAATTTCGCCTCTTTTCTTAGTAAGTAAACAGACAGTTCACAAATACTTCAACAGTAACCACCACGTCAAGGCGTTCAAAAAAGACGACCCTTCTCACGACGGCTTTTCTCAAGCACCCCTTCCAAGTTCTACGCCGCACCTGTACAGTACTAGTCCAATGATACCTACCGTAAGCCCTTTGACCCTCTCTGGAACCTGTCTGTATACCAAATTCTTACATAGTCTCTGCAATACCGATACCGTTCCCATTCGCATTATTTCCTTCCTTTTCGTATTTTCATAATTCATTTTCAGGAGAACGATGGGAAGTCTTCTGCGTAAGAAAAGAATCACCGAGAAATTCCTTCATCATTCAGAATTTAACAGATCGTTAGGATTACCACTAACAATTGCTCTAGGTGAGTTTTGCAGTTTGTTTTTGTTATTCTGACCGCCTGTTGAGCCTATTTAATAAGAGCACATTACGGCCTTTAATTATATGCTATGGTTGTAATTATTATGAAACAGGGTTTCTAGGCTTTCACGCTACAAGGAAAATCATGAAAGAAGCTGCTTCTCCTTGAAGTTTTCGTAACTTCGACAGAGGCATACTACCCTTAAGGACACAAGGAGCTGTCATGGATCTTTAAATTCTCCACGAATCTTGCGAGAGTCGTTCGGAAAGATGAGAAGTCTATGACTTCATCATCTCAGAATGAGCAGGAAATTTGATAAGTGAAGGCACTGAAAGAGCCATGGCCCATTACAGAGACAATTCTTCGGAGGGCAGGATTTTCGATGCTACTCAAGCTACATCACCCTTTCAAGAGGGATCACAACTGCTCTTCTAATGGACTAACAACAATAAGTTGAGATACCAGAGTCATGCAGTAACTTAACGAAGGGGATTTCATGGTAGTACTGCTGTTTTATGCATTTTGTCATGCAAGAGGAAGAAGTGAGAGGAAGGAAGTGAAGGGAACCTCAGTATTTCAATGAAGGAACCCGCTTTTCTGACTTCCTTCTCCAGACTTTCTAGTGATTGCTGTAATTTACAGTTTATGAAGCACACTGTAGCTTTGAAACTTCGAGAAAGAAGGAGCTGTTATTTCAAATTTGCTCCATGTTCTTCTCCTAGACAGATATTGTAGAAATGGCGCTATCGCAACATTCGGGGGCATTCCCTAGTAGTGAGTTTAGGAGAGGGAGCAGGAACTTTGGGGAGCATGAATTTTGCCTACTCAGACCTGGAATCGCTCCCTTCTGTTCTCCCCTCACCCCTCTCCTGAAGCTAAGTATCGCCTTTAAAGCAAAATGTTTGAAGCAGTTTTAAAGGCGCTGCTGCAGCGAGCCCCCCTCATCTTGCGTGAAAGATTTACCTTATACTAGTTGCCTTTTTAACAGCTCTGTGGAGTAAGGAAGGAGAAGAGGGGAAGTTGCTTTGAATGTTTAGTGGAACCAAGTCTGTGCTCTACCAAAAGTGCTCAGACTTCGAAAAAATTATAGTTAACCGATTCCATTTCAGTATGTGCATCGTGTATTCCATTACTGATTTTCGTTCTGATGCCTTTCTCGCTGACCACGTTGGCCGGTCCTTCGACACTGATCGCCGTTTTGGTGACGTTCTTGGTGGTCTTGATGTCATGTGAGTTTAACCCGGAAGAATTCAGAGCTTCCATGTCGTTCCTTTTGAATTCACGACATTAGGGCCATTATAATTCAAATAAGAAAACTGAAAATAGCCTGGATGGTCAAGTAAACTATATAATAATATTTCATAGAAAAAAATCGCGGTATTATACAGAAGCTCCACATAATAAGCTTCGCTTGGTACGGGATTTCCGAAAGGATTGCAGTGGATGCGAAAATTAAAAGCACACGAAGCTTGATCCGATTACCTGGAGGAATGAAAATCCGCGCTTAGAACTGGCTCGCAAGAGGGTCTACGGACAACCTGAACTCAGTTCTTCAAACCGGGTCGCAGGACTTCTGTCAACAATGAGGCTTGGCGGTTCAGCGTTTTGTAGTGACGTCTGGGAGCTCTCACAAGTGGCACACCATCACAGTATCTCCCTTTTCTTTATCTCATTCAAAAGGCTTAGTCCCAATAAGACACAAAGTGTTGCTTTTCTACTAGGCTCTCAACACTTTCAGTAAGAACCCTTGCAACTCTTTAAAGACCGGCCTCGATCGTAGCTCGCACCTTCATCCCCTCGCCTAGAAGCGGCTTATGATTTCTGTGATCTGAAAGGTTCAAACTTTGCCACAACCTAACTGACTCCCCCAAACTGGGGTACCTCCTCTCTCCAAGGCTTACATTAGTTCTAAGGCTGCCACCTTCCCCGCTTGGGATTTGTAACCGAGTCAGGGGCCTTTCTCTAACGTCTCTGTTCTAGCCATCCGTAGCAGGACGCACCCATTCTTTTTCCTTTTTATCGCCCATTATGTCTTCCTTCACTAGCTGCAGATTGTTCGCCTTAGCAAGAATGGGGGAGTAAGCCGATCAAAGAACATGAAAGGTGAAGCGTCCGAACAGGGAAATTCCCCTATGGAAAGACAGCGAATTTTTTCTAAGTAGACCGTACGGACACACATAGCACAGAAGATGCCCTCCCCCCCATTTACCATGGCCTCCTCGCGGCGCTATTAGCGCGACACGCCTCCTCCTGCAGCCCATTAGTCGTCAATGCCCGGTAATCGTAAGCCGTTGAAAGGGCAGCACATGATGAGAGTCGCATCCCGTGCGGCCATCACGGCAAGGAATAGTCTATTCTCGGTTTTAAGCTGTTTCTTATGGTTTTGGTTTCTTTATTCCTGCACCACTGAGCACCTCCACCCTTACTTCTGATGATTTGCCTTTCATTGTCGAACTCCTCCTCTGATGCAGGTAGCTCCAACAGAAATTCACATCTGAACTCGGCGCTTTAGTCCAACAAGCTACGAATGCAGCAACTAGACCTCAAGATTCTCAAATACCTGCTTGAATTCTACTTGGGATGGTAAGAAAGTCCTGAGCCGATTTTTCGAAAGCTCCAGAACTTTCGCTTATTGACTGATACCTAGAATCTGCTACGTGATAGATTATCGCTGTCGATCATACTTCTCCGCAGTAGGTATATATAGCCGGGTTGCCTTCTTTAACTTTAATCATGATGTCGATTCCACAAGAGCACTTTCGAGCGATCATCTTCAATGAATGGCGCTGCGGCACAGGAGCAGTGGAAACCGTCAACATTATCAGCATCGCACTGGGAAGGGACACCACTTCCATCATCAGTGCCAAGCTCTGGTTCGCAGGCTTCGAAGGAGGAGACACGGCTTCCGAAGACAAGACAAGGTTGGGAAGCCCCAAACAGTGGAAAACTCCACCGTTCTCGGCGCTGTCGAAGAGGATCCGGAGGTTAGCACCTGCAGCCTTGTGACAAGACTCGGGTGCACCCATCCCACAGTCCTCGGTCCCTCCACGCCCTCGCCACAGGAAAGTGCTGACTCGATGGATCCCTCATGTCTTGACCGATAGCACGCGTTCAGGCGGGTACCCATTTGTCAGTTTCTCCTTCTTTGTCCGCACCGAAAGGAGTTTTTGGAAGGCATGATTACGAGATATGAGAGTTGGGTCCTCTACGATTCTAACAAGCACAGTGCCGTGTGGCTCCCTCGAGGAGAAGACCCGCCGACACAAGCAAAATCGGACCTTCACCCCAAAAGCTGTCTTCTTTGCTGCCTCTGGGATTCGCGAGGAATGTTGTATTATGAGCTGCTCCCGCAAGGGCATACCGTTACCGGCAGCATTTACGCCAGTCAGCTCCAGAAACTAGCGGACGCTGTTCAAGAAAAACGACCGAGACGAACTTCTGTCCACCTACTCCACGATGACGCCAGGCCCCACAAAGTTAAAGAGACCCGTGCAGAATTGGAAGAGCTGATCTGGGACGCGGTTCCCCATCAACCCTATTCCCCTTACATTGCCTTCTCTGATTATCACTTACTCTATCCCCTTAAGGGATCCCTAGCGAAGAAAGAATTCACCAAAGGTAAAGAAGTTGGAAGAGCGGTCAGCGATTTCTTTGACTCTCAGTCTGCTCAGTTCTGGGATAAATTCAAAAAAAAAAAGAAAGGGGTCGCGATCCAGCTCATCATAGGACTCCTGATTCGAGTACCAATGGATTATATTGTTTACTAGATTCTCACTTCTACGCGAAACTAAAAAAGCAAAAAGAACAAAAAATCCACCGCTCAAGGACTTTATCAACCACCCTACATAATAAACGGTAAGAGCCAACCAGCAATCGAACAATGCACTTTAACATAAAGGACTAACGCGCCGCAATTGAGCTGTATGATGCACCACTGATTGACAACATATAGTTGCATATAGCAAAGTCGATTGGCACTGGGAGCTCGATGCATACGCGATCCAGAGCCAATGGTCAGATCCCGCATTACATTCTCGACTGATTCTTTGTTCACAAAAAAAATTTGCAAAAGCACCAACTGCATAAATCAAACGAGGTGATAACTGGTTTTAAAACAAAGTAATATCGGTATTTATAGCTGTACATATGGCCGAATTATCAGCTGCTTTGCCGAAGAACTGTGTCCTGTACCAGTTCACTTTTGCAAGCCTGGGTGAGCTACCAGCATTCATCGCGGGAACTTACTCTGTTTGATGCGGTGTGCCTCAACACAGATCCTGTCGTGCGTGAGTGAACATGTGGTACGTGCTTTCTCCTCCTTTTCTTTATTCGTGTCCTCTCCCATGCTGCTACTTCCAGAACCTTCTTTTCCGACGTTACCTGCACCAGTACATGTCGTTACCGTTAATGCATCGCGATTCTGGAATGTGGATTATAGCGATGAGTATGACTTCACGGCACTTTTGGCAGCATTTATATCCGTATTTATTCTGTGTTGCAATCTGCGGTTATTCCAAACTCAATCTTATTCTGCCTAATATAGTAAATCTATTAGCTATTTCAATGTAATTGAGATTGCCTACTGACAATCTTACAATAAAAATGTAATCTCCGAGCACTGATAATGCTAAACGACTAAACGGGTTTGAAAGAGGAAGGTTCCTACTCACGAAATATCCCCCTGAGCCATCCTCCATGATCCCCCGGCGTTTCTCCAAAGTAGGATATCGATCATGCTGTAGAGGAGTTACTCAAAGAGTTCTATCAAATTCCTTGGAAAATCTCCTTCCATTTATTCCAGAAGCACATATCAATGTCATGAGATCTATGTACGGCCCTTCTTCTTCTTCTTCTTCTCCCTAGCGTTAGTCCCGCGCAGTCGCAGGGTCCGCTGTCTTTGTCAGTCGTCGCCACTTTAGTCTGTCCAGGGCGTCCTCTGCTGTAGGCCATGACTTCACTGGGAGTCAAGAAAGCTCCACTTTATTGTGGGAAAGCTCATGTAGTACAACTGTCAGAGAGAAAATAGCTCTAGAATGACTATTGGTGGTTGGCCTGAGTACTGTATATGCCTAAGGCCGATGTCACACTTTGCGAATCGATTACTAGCGACCCACTAACGTCCGCGGTAGCGTTGCGTTACCAGCCAGTCGAGCAATGGAGTGACCGCGACGCCACCGCGTTTGCGAATCGCTCGATTCGCAAAGTCTGACATCTGCCTAATACGGGAAAAATTTGTCCAATCGTCGCCCGAATAGTTTTCGTTTATAACCGTGTGCGAAAGCGGTAATCATGTGAAAGGAACGAGAACCATTGCCATTTGAAGCTCAGAGGCGAGATCTGCCATTTTATGACACATCCTTGATCGCCGTTTCAAAATGTTTTGTCCCAATGACCCTGGCCCACCTCTACGTGAAGTCGAGGAGAGCCCTACGTTACCGCTTGCCCTTTAAAGGACGAATTCACGATGAAAGCAACCCATTTCAAATTAACCAGGGATGGTGATGGTACACGAAAGAAGGAAGAACCATGAGAAACGGCCCAGAACCCGAGAAATGGGACCCCTTCCTTCCCGCTTGATTTGCGCATTGATGCGACTCTTATCGCTGTGCCCTCCTCAACATCACGCTCTCTCTGCTATCTAATCAATCCCACGTATAGATCGGCGAGTGATCAGCTGGTCGGTGGGCGGAGATCGCCAGACCCGCCAACTTTGAGGCATAATAGGTCGCCGAGGTCAAATTTTTCGATGCGAATTGCGCATCAGTTCGCACCCTCAGGAGGTCCGTGGGTTACTCAACTAGGTGAATTACTTCTTCCTCGACCTCCATTCTAATCGTAAAATCCTCCTTTAAACCTCAGTCCTCAAATTGAACTCACTAGGGGCTCT
>MU869202.1:7643-19134 GCA_036418205.1 Ostertagia ostertagi
CATATTTCAAAAGGGTGGATTGACGTTGAAACTCTATATTCCAGTACATGGAGCGGTGTTTCTCAGGACGGAGGAGTGAGTGGGCTCCATGCTATAGGAGGTTCGTCTCTTTCGCCACTTCGAATCATGCCGAATCTTGGCATAACACAATGAAGCACGTTCTTCTGCACGAGAAACAGAACAGCCGATTAGACAATCTTGTGTCACACTTGTGGCACATACTAATTTGGAGCTGAAACTTCTTTCTCAGGTCAGACTGCTCCAAAAATTGACCGCCATTTTTTCAAGTTGTTATTGTAGGCGCTGAGGTGCTCTGCAGGCGGTAAAGCCCGTCGCACTCAGACTTTGAAGAGGCACAGGGAAGCCATTTTGAACTACGCTGGAAGACAAGCACAAAGTTTTCCTGGGTTTTCCCTTGCTTTGATAACTTTTTTGAGAGTGAAGGCACTCTCTTTTCCAGGGACTTATAATACCATTGTGGACCAACAGAACACTTGGAGTGTTGCCTCGAAGCCCCAAGATGAAGTGCTTTATAACTGTTCTAGGAAAAGCTCCGCAGTTGCGATGCCATGGTATGGACTTCGTTAATTATCCAGCAATTTGCCCTGCAGAACCTCTTTCTAAGATCAATTCCCATTGCGAGAGGTGCGGTGGTTTGTTATTTTCAAGTTTTCTGTGACTGTCCAGACTTTGCAAGCCTGTGTTCACTCTCATGCCGTCGCTATGCCGCTGCTGAAGGTAACCAAGTTTTCGAGCCGAATGAGTTGTTCCGTCAAAGGGGAAAGAGAATGTTTCAGCTCGACCACTCTTGCCAACAATACAACATCCATACTCTGCGCCCGTGCCAGAATCCGTTTCACAGACACTTCTATCTGATGAAAAACATCAAGTCAACGCTGTGTCGGTGCCAAGTGTACAGGAAATACCAGAAGATGTTCTATGTCAGGATGAAGCCAATGTGGAGTACCAGAAGTTAAAAGGGGTGAGTTTTTTGAATATTCCTCATTATTACCAGGTTATGAAGCATTTGTTTCAGGTGGAGTCGTACCTCGATGAAGTCGCGCGTCAGTGTCTCCGAAGAGGATTAGCGGACGTTCTGAGGGAACTCAGGCTCGCCGTTGAAGATTTGGATCGAGTATCATCGAAGAGTGGAATATGTTGTCGGGGTCCCGTCCAAAGGAACAGCCGTTCAAGCTTGAGGAGTTACACCCAAGCCTAAAGCAATTGTGACGTATAAAAGCGTAAGTACATGGTCCTTTAAAGGTTTGTCCTAATATATTCATTCTGTTGGTGTATATACATCTCCTACAGCAAAAGCAGGTCAACACGGACAAGAAGAAAGGAAAAGTTAGTCGTGATGATGAGCGCTTGAATATTAATGAGGCATGAGACATTCCACGTGATTTGCTAATCATTCGCTTCGTCTGCGGAAGAAGGCAACTTTCCGATGTTCTTGAGGATACATCAAATGGCTTGGCTGCACTAATTCGGAGTGAAGAGCTTGGGCACACTACCAGTGCTACAGCGGGTAGAGCATCGACTTGCACATCAGAATATAAGGCGTATGCGCTGGAGTGTGGGATACAACTGGGACGTAAGATTTGCGTCCAGACTGAGGTTCACATCTTGCCGCATAGCCCTGACTTCCTATCAAAGTTAATAACTACAGCTCACTTAAAGGACGAATTCACGCTGGAAAGGCAACCCATTTCAAATTAAGTTAGCGATGGTGAGTGGTACACTAAAGAAGGAAAAACCATGCGAAACGGCCCAGAACCTGAGAAATGGGACCACTTCCTTGCCCGTTGATTTGAGCATTGATGCGACTATCATCGCTGTGCCCTCTTCAACGCTACGCTCTCTCACCTATCTAATCACTCACCACGTATAGACCTGCGGCGAGTGATCAGATGATCGGTGGGCGTGCACTGACCAGCCGCGGCGGGATTAAACCTTAATAGGTCAACGAGGTCAACTCCTCCTGTGCAAATTGTGCTTCAGTTCGCACACTTAGGAGCTCCGCGGGTCCCTCAACCAGGTGAATTCTTCCTAATTCGATTTTCCCTCTGATCGTGAATTCGTCCTTTAAGAGGTGTGCAGCGTCATTCGACGATACTAGCCCATCAGCTTGCCAGCGCCGAACTCGTTACCTCCCTGCGGACCCTTGGCCCCTTGTGATTGCGTTTTACGATGACTTCTAATGCATTTATGCGCAGTTGAGTGTAATTGGCTACACTTCTGGAGGACAGATTATTAGTTCTCATTTTTCCGTTTGCCTGCGTTCCACTTCATCGCCTGATTTGATTTTGATGGGTACAATGCTGTATTCGGCGGTCCCAATTCTAGGTTGCTGACGACTACTTGTTATTGGGTTGTCTCATAATTCCTGTCGCATTTCTATTCAATTTCAAATTCCTTCCGTCTAAGACCGTTTCATTGCGAAATACGTTAGTATGTTGAAGTATGCTTCAAGTGCCTTAACAGCGTGGTTTCGGAAGCGCAAGCCCTTAACGGGTTAATCAACTAGTAATAAAAATAGGTCAGTGACTGCAATCAATGATTATGCTTTACGATCCTCAAATGAACTCTGTAGCAAGGAGGACAACAGAGAAGATCAGCGCTGTGTTTGACTCAGTCTCTGCTACTGATAGGGTACTGAGCTAGTGGACCAATCGCAACGGCAAAGACGAAACGAGCTATGAACTTCAACCTCATACTGGGCCTGCGGTCATTTTTGATGAGCGCCCCTTGCACCCTAAATTGGGAGTGCCTCCGCACGTTGCTACCAGGGTATTGTAGCAGATACCTGAGCGCAGCCGATGCACCAGCACACGCCATCAGTATGGCAAGGACTGCTGCAGAGTGAAGTTTTGATGGAAACCTTATGGTCCGGCCGACCATGAGCGGGAAGCACGCCTGATCACCTGGGGAAAACCCATTCTTGGATGGCAAAAGCAGAGTCTTCCCTAATCGGTCACCGGTGGAAATGAGTCATGAGTCCACTGCGACAACAACATGCGGCACGTCTTATGGCTGCCTCGCAGCCAGGAAGCACCAGCTCAACCAAAGCCCGAACTCCGTTTTCTGAGAATATCGATCTCGTTTTATTGGATTCGCTAGGTGGCCTGGTTTGGGAACCACTTCAATGTATGAAGACAAGCATTGCTAAAGTCAGCGCGGAATAGCCCTCTTGGCTGGCTTTGGGGTTGCGAGAGAATCGTCAGAAACGTCTCAGATCCTCCTTCCTCCGAATGTACGCCAGACCTCACATTGCAATGCCAACTCACCACGTTGTGGGGAGATAGCCAGGGCCACGATACCTCATCCACCATATAGCATTGGCATCGCTCTATCGGACTATCGCCTCCCCTGCGCTTTGAATAAGCATCTGCCAGAGAAGAAAGTTAAAGATTGCGGTCACCCCAAAAACGACTTCTCCATTCTTCAACCCCCAGTTTCCTTCATTCTGGGCTGGAAGCTTCCAAACGCCCACTAGTAAATGCACGCATATCAGTGACCATGATGGTGGTTATGCTATTAGTCAGTTGTTTCCCAGAAGAGATAAAACTTGAATAAACAAAAGTGTCGAAATTGCGACAGGAATTATGAGACAACCCAATACATTAATTTGGTATAACAGTCTTCTTCTCTTAATGCCAGGATGTGAGTGATTATCATAAGGTTCGCCTCCTTTGTATTCCGCAGTACTTGATAGGTTGACGAAGCGCATATTAAGTGCAGCATAAATTTTCTCATCATGGTTCCCACTAGAATATCTCCTCTTACTGATCATGAGTACTTAGCGGGGTAGCGCGTTCAGGATACTATTAGAAGGTTGCGGTAATCGGTGTCGTGACATCGAGGCGTGCGAGAAATGGTGCGTCACCGAGGCTATTTGCAGTTGAGTTATCAGTGCTTAATTTTGAAATTATTCATGTGGGAAACTTTTTCAGAAAGAAGTGATCCAGTCGAATGCATGGAAGCTTTGCAAAATGATGCGAAGAAGTTATGATTCTTGAATCTCGTACTTCTAAGCTCATGCATCGCTAAATTTTTGTTCTGCTTGTTTTTATTCCATGATCTCTAAACAATCACTTGTTTGAATGATAAATCTTGAGTCTGTTTATGGTCTCATGGAGCAATACAATTCTAGTCTGAACCGATGAATAGTAAGTCAATCCAATTTGTTTTACTTATGAGCATAATGATGATGATCCGCCCGCGTCCCAATGCTCCGAGTGTTCTTGAACAGGCAGTGAAGACAAATAGATGATTGGTAGGTGCACGCCATGACATCGCATCGTTAAATTTCGCGCGTAAGAGTTCTGAAAAGTTGAAAAGAATTGCTTGAATCGGAATCAAGTCAAACTCAGTACCAACTAATCCAAGTGAATGTTTCAGAGTAGCATGATGATGAAGATAGTTATTCAACAAACCTGCACAGACAGATGAGCTGTCGAGTCAGGAAACCGCGGCGAAGAGTTGAGCACACCTAGAACTAGAAGACAATGTTGTGTATCAAATTACCCACTACATTATGTAACGAAAATCTAAATGAAAATTCCAACATAAGCACATACACAAAGAGGCACATAGTTGAAATGCAATGTGAAGAAAAACCAAAAGGCAAAAAATCCGACTCACCTTCGTTACTGTCCATCTGCTAAGTAGCTTCCGGGCTGGGGATGATTCCACCACTAACTATCTAAAAAAAGGTTGCAATTCGAACTATTACAAGTGCACATGTTAAAAGAAGTTCACGAAAATTCATTTTAATGAGGGGTCATACATAAAAAAGCACTCCATACAGCATCCTGTTCATTGATCAAATACTGAAGATTCCCTCATAGGGGGTCGCGTGAAAAAAAAGGCTCGAAGTACGGTGTGAGCGCGCGAGCGGAGCACGTGGTGTGAATACACACTGAAGCGGACAAGAGTGTCTGGTTTGCTTAGCTCCCAACTCACTTGGCACCGAGCTGCCATGCTTTTAAATTTCGGATAGAGAGGTCGGGCAAAGGAGTTGATTATTGAAAAACGGTAACGGCGAGTAAATATCCCGGGTTGAATGCGTTGAATCGCACTCACTGGGGTCCTCGATGGAGCGCGTTTGCTGACCGTAAACAGGCGACGAATGGGGATACTAAAATTTAGGCGAGTATTTCTTTATTAAATTTGGGATACTTCTGAAGATTGAAGTGGATTTCAAAGCAGCGAAGGTCTGGCTTTCTGACGGATGCTTGCGTGTCAAACATTCGAATGTAACCTTGACATGTCAAGGTTACACTAGCCAAAAACAAGTGCAAAAACATGGGCGTTTCTTCGATGATAAACATCTAAAATCCCAAGGAGAACAAATTGTAGAGCACTTCATGGGGAAGTGAAGCAAAAGTACCATACAACAAAATGCAACTCAATCACGATACTAATAGATTCTTTAGGAAAATGGAGGACATTCAAATGTGTGTGCGACTTCTAACACAGACAGGGCACGCGCCAAACCCAGGCAGTTGGTTGAATAAAACGCCCTTCAGCGACCGTGAGCAAACAAACTTCCTGAAGAGAATTTCGATGCTTCCAAATTGACTCTAGGCGGAACCAAGTGTAGCGAGCTTGCTGAATTGACTTCTAGAGAGCCCTTAGAAAATCGAGGGAATAGAGAGATGTCTGGAATCCAACACCCAGTATATAAAGTACTCTTTAGAGTAGATTCAACGGTTCCTTACCGCTTTTCATCACATCAACTTTGAAGGAAGTTATGGGCCTTTGAAGACTGCATAGTCGCGGTCCATGAAAATGGCTTGAAAAAATCAAGGTGACAAAAACGGAACAACGGGACTATTTTTTGAGAGAGGATCGTTGGAAAAAGTTCAGGTGCTTGTTCGAAAGCTCTAATCTTCTAGTTTCTAATTAGCCTTAGACATTGCAAAAAGTTGATTATGAAGAAAGTTATGAATGTTTGAATGTCGAAAAACTCGCGTGTGCACAAAAAACGGAACAACGGGACGATTTTTTGAAATATGAACATCCGCAACATTTCAAATACTTTTTAGAAAGAAAACTATTTGATTTTTAAAATTTTGGTGTCCGGTTCCATGAAAACGCCTACGAACGAAGATATGAAGCTTTCAAATGAAGGACGTCCGTAACTTGGAGATTTATTTATTTTTTCATTTGGAGATTTAGTTTTTCCAGCTTATACAAAAAGAAGAGTTGGACGTTCGCGGAAATCTTGGCAGGTACCTGAATCAGGAAGCTCTAGAAACATAAAGGAACCTAAGTTTACAAAAATCTTCTGAATTCCCCGAAAACTTTTAATATTTCATTTTTCCTCGATTCCGCGTCCCAAGCGAATAGAAAACGCGCTCCACGCCACCTCGCGCCTCGGTGAGGGATTTCGAATTTCTGCATTCGAATTTCATTACTCGGTTTCTTGCCTTCCTTTATTTTTAAGAAAGATGTTTTCGTATTTTTTTAGGGAATCCTTCCGTAGTGCTTTAGAGGCCGCGCTAAAGGCTTACAAAGCATTCCGGAGAGATTTCCTGGCGCAATGTGACGCGGGGTGGCAGTCGCCGCCGCGCCGCTCGCGAAGTTCCCTGTAAACTTCGAAACATTCAGATTTCACGAGTGCATGTGCTGCTACCCCAACCCCTCGTAAATTGAAGCTACATTCCCCCTGGCTCACGAATTTCCTGCTCGAACATTAGCTTCTCACGCATGTCAAGTGACTGCCCTCACCCCGAAACCCCCTAGAGGGGGGGGGGTCGTACTGACACCCCTTGAAAGGGAGGGGGTCGTAAAAATTTTGAAATTTGCGCAACGCAGGGTTGACCCTGCTTCCAAGTCGCTGAATCATTTGAAAGTCCATTTGGAAGGAAGCTGATGGATGCCTCAGTATCAGATATTATGCGATAACAAAAAGTGATGGTTATTATTCATGTTGGTTCAAACGATGCTACAGTTTCACATCGAGTTTTCACTGTGGTTTCTGTAGACGAGTTCATGTGGAAGAGCACTTCCTTATCGAATGATGCTACACGCTTTGATGCTGCTGTTTCTGCAACTATTGCTCTTATGGTTGGGTCCATGCGAGATAAAGGGTTTTGCTCCCTTTGCCCACCACCGCGAGTACGACCCCCTCCCTCAAGCTGATCCAGAATACGACCCCTCCGTTGGTACTTGTACCAACATAGGGTTGACCCTGCATGTAATCCACGCCTTTGTTCGCAAGCACCGCACTTGAGTTGTCGACTGCCACGTGACGCTTCGAGAAACCCCCGGGCGCAGCTGCGGCAGCGATTGCCTTAGATTCATAGCCAGTGGCATTGGAACAACTGAAGCTAATTTCGGGGAAAGTCTTCGAACACGCCTCTTATCCATCTCAAGATGGAGTGGGCTAAGATAGAGGTGATCCTTATACGAAGCGTAGCTAAAGTTTCTTCTGCTTTCTTCCCGTCTTGCAGACCACTCCCCTCCAGCTTCATCCTTACTGAACGCTATTACACACACATTTTACGCGGGGAAGTTATCTTCTCGACCTTACCGCGCTTCTTTACACTATGGGCCATAAACAAGAAGAAGAGTCGTATAACTTCGCCACATTTGCAAGCTGAAGCATTGGCATATTCATAGGGGTAGGGATGTAGTGTTATTATACGACTGAAACGGATAGAGCCATCTCCAAGAAAATTTCACCAAAGGAAACGGTCTCATAACCCTTCTCTCTAACCCGTATCTCAGAAATTCTTTTTGGCATTTCTATAGATGTTGAGGTTTCTCTAAACTCCGCGAATGTTCCCAAAAAATTTCTCAACACCTAGGAGAAAATAATTTTAATCTATTGTCTAGCAAAACTTTGATGGGCATATACAAAATTCCCTTCGCCTCGCAGGATGAGTAATTCCGCACGTTTCGTAATTTCTAAATAATCTTCATTCTGCGTATTACAATAAATACACAACCAATCGGCGAAAACAGTAACATTCACATTCTTAAAAATTTATTCATTTCTTCAATTGAATGAATAAATATTATTACCACGATGAGATCGTAAGGACACGCTTTAAACATTCCTGTACACAATACATTCAGGCAGAGTGTTATCTATAAGAAGTAGTGATAACTACCGAAACATCTGTCACATTGACCAATCGCGATCCGTCTCCTGATAACGCCGTGAGCGAGCTTTTTTGCTACCGGAAAGGAATACGCAACCAATCGGCGAGAAGAAACAGTTACGATCCGCTCGGGCAGCGATCTGATAGTCCACTGAACTGAAATAATTATATCATTAGTGCTGAGAATGTGGTTCTCAATTTGAGAATGGAATGAAGGATGACAAACAGTGAAGCCGCCGTCGCCGGGGCAGTCTATTTCAGTGTGCGCCACGCGCTACTGCTTATACCAGAAATTGTAACGGCATTTGAAAGCCGACTGTCCTATTCAATGACTTGGGCCATATTATGACCAATTGCGCACTGTTGACATGAAGAACATTTCATTAGCTCAATGAGGTGAGCGAACCTCCTACAATTACTTTTGATGAGTTGTAGGTTGGGATACCAGGAGAGAAGCTCCAAGGAAGAAATACATAATATGTAGTAATCGTCTACTGGCATTATTTGATTATTGCAACTTGGGGAGGTAAAAACCGTTCCCATTTGAGGACCTCAGCAAAAGGTTCGATAGACCCGGCTGTATAATAGGAATTTCTTACTTAGCGCAGGATGTCGCAAAAATTCCAAAAAAATAACTAGTTCTTTACGACCGTTTACTTTTATTTCAACCTTGGATCTTCTTGTTTTCTTGGAGGTCTAAATCGCATGATGGCGCGTCTGTTGTTCTGATATGTTGACCCCACATTACTTGCTTGGATGTCTGATCGGGATGGATGCAAACCTGCTTTCAAGTGTAGCATAGGCAAAAATTATGCTAACCTAGCTTAAAGGCAAACGTCAGGATCAGGGAACCAAACGAGCCTTGTATGTATAATCTCTATGCGTGGTTTACGCACGCTTTCACAGTCCTAAAGGACGCGGATTAGCAGGGCCCCAGGATGCACTAGTTCGTTATAAGCCACAAGCCCGCTCACTTTAAAGCAACAGTCCAGGAACGAATTTGCGGGCCAAAAGCACCTATATGGAAGTTGTAGGTGAAAAGTGGTCGAACGTAAAGAGAAAAAGTGAAGAAAACGCCCAACTGGGGCTTAGACAGGGACATGCCCTGCCCGTTTAGGGAGACGTGTGTTGGACGAGTTGTCCGAACCTGCCCGTAGTACATGCGCTTTAATTGCAACTGCTGGCAAATAGCTGCATGCTTGCAAATACATAACTACTTGCCAGCAATCGAAATTGAAGCGCTTCAATTGCGTTCTTATGGAATCGACCTCATACAGCGCGGCGGTCCCGCAACGACCGCTAGTCAAGCGCGGACTCTGCACAGCGTATGTTGGACGATCCGCCTCTTTATGGGTGATCCGCCCCCTCCAAGAGGACTTCGACCCCTTCCAGCGCATTTTAGAGGTAGGTTTTGAAATTAAAGACATTTCCTATAAACTTTAGTTGGGCTGGGGCATGTTTTGACCGCCTAATGACCAAGTAGTTGAAACCCTGCCTGGACTGTTGCTTTAAGTGGTGTCGTGGCTGGCAATACGTGTGAACTCGGCTGGGTTGATTGCGCATCACCCAAAGGCACGGAGCCAGCAATGGCCAGCGTGTCCGGAAAACTCGTTTGGACGTGCCTGTCTCCCAATCCGGCCTCCTCCACTGCTAGAAAGAAAGAGGTTTCAATTTCCACCTTGCTCGAAGTTCTTTGTCTTTTGTATCATTGTCAATACCTTTTTATCTCACCCTTAGTTTCAAGCGCGCCGAAGAAAAGCTGCGTTAAATGGCCGACCACGAGGCGTGCTGGCATATGTATGCAAAGCTGGAGGAAGACGTGCAGTTCTCCTGCTGGGGTTAGGTCACCAGAGCGGCGCAACCATTGAAACCTAAGCTTAAAGGCAAAGGTCAGGCTCAATAAGGGGCATTATGGCGCTTGAAACTGAGTGTAGAGATGGAGGTGGAACGACAGTGGAGAAAAAACGAAAAGAAACCGTCGACAAGGAAATCGAAACCCCTTTCCCTTCTAGCAGTGAAGGAGGCTGGCTTGGGAGAGAGGCACGTCCAAACGAGTTTTCCGGACATGCCGGCCATTGCTGGCTCCGTGCCTTTGGTTGATACGGCAATCAACCCAGCTGATTCACACGTATTGCCAGCCACGCACCACTTCTGGAAGTCGGGCAGGCGGCTATAGCGAACAGTGCATCCCCTGGGGCTGCTTACCGCGCCGTTTGGGAATTTGAGCGTGCGTAACCACGCACAGAGATTATGCAAGGCTTCGTTTGGTTCCCTGATCCTGACCTTTGCCTTTAAGCTAGGGTTTAGGCCTAGGTTTTTGCCTATGCTTACACATTGGAGCAGGTTTGCATCCATCCCGATCAGACATCCAAGCAAGAAATGTGGGGTCAACATACAGAACAACAGACGCGCCATCATGCGATATAGACCTCCAAGAAAACAAGAAGATCCAAGGTTTGAAATAAAAGTAAACGGTCGTAAGGAACTAGTTATTTTTTGGGAAATTTTTGCGACATCCTGGCGCTAAATAAGAAAGTCCTATTATATCACCGGGTCTATCGAGAACTTTTCTGTTGAGGTCTCAATGGGAATGGTTTTTAGCTCCCCAAGTTGCAATAATCAAATAATGCCCTACGACGATTACTACATATTATGTATTTCTTCCTTGGAGCTTTTCTCTTGGTATCCCAACCTACAACTCATCAAAAGTAATTGTAGGAGGTTCGCTCACCTCATTGAGCTAATGAAATGTTCTTCATGTCAACAGTGCGCAATTGGTCATAATATGGCCCAAGTCATTGAATAGGACAGTCGGCTTTCAAATGTCGTTACAATTTCTGGTATAAGCAGTAGCGTGGCGCACACTGAAAGAGACTGCCCGGCGACGGGCGCTTCACTGTTTTCATCCTTCATCCATCTCATAACTTTGAGAACCACATTCTCAGCACTAATGATATAATTATTTCAGTTCAGTGGACTATCAGATCGCTGCCCGAGCGGATCGTAACTGTTTCTTCTCGCCGATTGGTTGTGTATTCCTTTCCGGTAGCAAAAAAGCTCGCTCACGGCGTTATCAGGAGACGGATCGCGATTGGTCAATGTGACAGATGTTTCGGTAGTTATCACTACTTCTTATAGATAACACTCTGCCTGAATGTATTGTGTACAGGAATGTTTAAAGCGTGTCCTTACGATCTCATCGTGGTAATAATATTTATTCATTCAATTGAAGAAATGAATAAATTTTTAAGAATGTGAATGTTACTGTTTTCGCCGATTGGTTGTGTATTCCTTTCCGGTAGCAAAAAAGCTCGCTCACGGCGTTATCAGGAGGCGGATCGCGATTGGTCAATGTGACAGATGTTTCGGTAGTTATC
>MU869203.1:0-16034 GCA_036418205.1 Ostertagia ostertagi
CGATGCCCAGCAACTTCATTCACGATAATAATTTTTCTCATGAAACTCGGAAAACGCGGAATATCAGAAACTCACTCAATCTCACGCATTTCCCCTACATCACTGCCCATAAACGAACAATATCGTGCGCCACATCCTGATGTGCTGAAAAGATGCATTTTCAAAAACGAAGAAGACAAACGGTATTGGCAAGGGAGGAAATGGAAATTTCGTAGGTGTTTCAGAATTCAAAATCAATAAGTTTCTCTACACTTCATGCTAAGCCTGCTACAGTGAAGAGTAGTTTATCCAGTTGATCGCTCCAGACTTGGAGAAAAGCACCTCTTGACACAACCAGTTTAGCGCCGCATGCCGTCAGGCGCAGTTCGTCAACGGATTTTTGGCAATATGAAACGGGGCAACTGACATCGTCAGAATTGGCTCCGCCCACCCTAGGCAAGCTCCACCCCCACTGATCACGTTCGACTCCCCTCCTTCGTCAACCTCTCCACTTCTTTCTGATCCAGTTTCGGTCATTGTGGGCTAGCCTCCGTTCACTTCAATGAGCTCAGTTTGTCTTACGATTAGACATGCCCTTCTGCACCAATTTTTCTTCTGCTTTGAGGTGTTTTATAATCGTTTTATGCATTCTTAGTATGCACCGCTCATTCAAAAAACCACTTCCCCACCGACCGAACACGGGTCTGCTAATTTAGTGTGGCAACCCGGGTCCGTCTGGTTGATGATCTCGCACATTGTTCACTGAACCTTATCGAGGGTTTCGAGTCTCACAACTAGGTGACGTCCCCACACTTTTAAGGTTCTAACTATTTTGCTGCAACTGGTTTTCTTCATCTGCATGTCAACCTAGGTCAACGTCAGTGCCAGCACTACGCATTTTTGCATTTTCGTATTTTTGCCCCCAAGCGCTTTGGAGCATATCCCTTCAAAATGCATAGATGAACCCAACTCCTCACCGCAGGCAGCAGCAATTAATGGGCAACCAATTTGAATAATTCTATACAAAAGAAACCTGGTTGCCGAGATGAAGCTTTCGCTGCGTTCCTCTCCAGTCAAGCAATCCTCTGACCTGAATTCCTTTTTTTGAGAGAGATAACACAAAGTTAAGTCAAATCAATTTAAGTGAGGGAAGATCAGAATTTGGTGTCGTCGTAGACAAACACACTGCATCGCCTTCGAGACATTGTGTTTTTCCTATGTGACTCAACTCTCTTGGGTTTTGGAACACGAGCCGTGAAGAAAAATAGCAGTTATCAGGAGCAAAGTGAATCAAAGCTATCAATTAATTTTTTGAAGCTCACAGTGGATATGCCGTGCTGTCAGTGATCGTCCTTTCCCAAGCCGTGCGCAATTGAATTGGTCCTTCTCTGGAAATTAGTGTCATATTTGAGCTAGCTCTGGATCGTCTTTAGTGAAGGTTATCACCCTTTTGCTTTTAACACGTTGACGACCGCCGTTGTGCGCGTACTGGTTTCAACATTTTTCGTATTCTCTCATCAATAGGCATCAATCTTTCGCTGGCGCAACCCTCGCAACCCGCGATTCGCTGTCAATCGCTGGATTCGCAAAGATATGACGTCGCCGTAGCGTTGCTGGCGGGTAATTATAATTTCAAAGCAAGGAGGATAATATGGCGACGTTGGCGTGGATCGGAGAACTATTTCGTTCCACTTTACATCCAACTTTTAAAGGCAAACCCGGGATTGAAACTGGTGCTATGAGCGCTTCGTAGTGATAGCTTAGCTGCGGAACGACCTGAAAGTGGAAAGGAAAGCAAGAGAAATCTTTGGGAACGCTGAAATTAAGGCCTTAACCTTCAATAAGGTCGGATGTGGTACGATGGCGAGACAGGGCGATCAAAGAAGACAAAATACGCGAGAGAGCACGTCGTTTGAGAGAGCACGCTGATCTCACCACCTCTCGCGGTGGGTGGGAAGCGTTGGAACGGGGTGATGGTTGCAGGCCCGTAAGGATTAGCGCCCTAACCGCGCAATTTTTGCGACGAAGCTGGAGTGATCTAGGTAGGTACGGACCTTACAATTTCCCTCGTGGTATCCCTTCCTACTAGTCGGGCTAATCCCGGGGTTTGCCTTTAACGTTTTCTCCGGGTGGTATGACTTGTTACATCACATGTCCCCTTTGGAAGAGTCCCAAGATCAATTTCCAATTATCTATTTTACTCGTTTACGAATCCAATGTTTTGTTGTGGATTTATCGAGTGGATAAGAACTATTAGACAACCCACATAGCTGTTCGAGTATCATCCGCGTCAAATAATGGTAACCACGTCAATTTTGTTTTCGTCTTCAATGCAGACGTCGAGATTTCACGTGAACTTGAAGTCGCTGTCCTTAATATGACTGAACCCTCATCGGAACTCGTTCTGTCTCCACGTGCTGGTTGGACGTTTGCACACTTGGCGCTGAGTATGATATCGAAGACCCGATTTGCAGCTTCGATTTCAGATTCGGCAGCCTCTGCGGTTTCCATGTCTCCAGTGTAGAGATCGGCCGTCATGACGTCAACCGATGAGAAGCTGTGTGCGGAACAGATGCTGCTGGGTGGCTCAGAGCAGTTCGAGAGCCAAATACCGGTGGAAACCGAGTTCACACGACGGGATTTATTCAAACCGTTCGCAAGCCATCCGTCGTTGGCCGTGCGGATGGAAGCTGAATCCCATTCGGATGGATCCGCACTAAAACTGCACGTGGCTGCGGTTGGATAGAGGATGGTGGGATCGTTAGCAGTCGCAAGACTGCTACTCGAATACGAGTAGTTACAGTAAATATCTGAGATCTCTTCACTCATGTATGAGAGTTCCAGGGAGTCATCTGCAGTGGTGACCTCTTCACTTGAATTAACCTTTCCGGCAGCACCACGAATCTGCTTGGATGTGCTAGATGAACGGGAACGAGATGGGCTTTTTGCTCTTGCAGGACTTTTCGCTTTTGCTCTTCCCTGGGGCGCTGGATTGGTCGGCTTCGGTGGTTCTTCGACCTTTTCTTTCGAATTCTTGGCAATCTGGTCGGCCCTGAACATATGTAAGTGGCTCCTGATATTGTGGCAAACTCAACATTTGAAACAACAATATTGCATCATGTATTCTATATTAATTTACTGCAATTTTTCCGAAAAGCATTTACTGGTATAGATTTCATAATATAATGGATAATAAAACTCTACTTGGAAGGTAACGGTAACTCAGAACCTTTCACTACCATTAAATATGATGAACTCTGGACCGCAGTAGACCTGCCGAGAGGTGATACCTACCACTCCCTCCCCTTCCCAATTTCCCTAGGTAATATCGAAGAGAGCTATAGGTCACACCAGCCGAAGACGGAACACGTTCGATTATCCTCCTAGATTAGGCCCCTGAAGCTGCGCAATGATTGATGGGTAAATTTAGGCTAGCTACGACACAATCAGGCTTGCCCTACTCAGTTGTGACCTGGAGCGGTATTCAATCCTTCCCCCAGGGGGATATATCCCCCTCCTCTGATTCAATCCTCTGGGGGACAAAAAAGGGTTGCGTCATAGGACCTAGCATACCTCTGTGTTTCTACCTGCCAGACAGTTAGAGCAGCGCTACTACCCTCCACTGATGAAGCACTCTTTCCCTGAGGGGTCGCGCTGCTCTAACTGTCTGGCAGGTAGAAACACAGAGGTATGCTAGGTCCTATGACGCAACCCTTTTTTGTGTCCCCCCAGAGGATTGAATGGGCGCCCCTGGCCTGACGAGATGAATTGGTAAGCCCCCCCCCCACAGATCACTCCCCTTTACCAACGCAAACCGGCGTCCCTCGCGCTCACAAATGGTTTTATCACCTTGCAAACATTTGAATGATACGTTGTTGCTTTCTTCGTGAAGTTTCTCGGAGTGTTTATGCTACGAAATATACTCTGCATAGGCCCCATGGCTAGATTTCAAAACCAAGAGTTTACGGTGCTAAGTCGAAAATTAGGCACGACTCTTGAGACATCCTAATAGCAGCGAAGTCACGTTTATTACAGATACTATCACATTCGTTGGCCTTCAACAAGTGTGATTTGTATGGAACGCCATGAACCAAACTGTCTGACGTCGAGTGACGCAAGGGGAAAAGAATACTCACACCATCTCCTTATATTGAATGTTGAGATTAGTTTCAGATTTCATTGCTGCCACGAGTGATGGCCGAATGCACAGTTCCGCTGCTCCTTGAATTTCCTTCCCATGCTCATATTCAAGCGATTCCTTATTTTCTGGGTCTAATTCATCCGGTGAATTTGAGGCGTTGCTAAAATTGAATTCCAGTTGGACTTTCTATACAGAACTATTTGAGAGAGACACATCTAACAAAGGCCAGCGCGCTGTAGTAGGATTATATGCCGCTACGACATTTGAGGGGCTCCAACGATACAGTCTCTCAACGGCTAACGTCTACGTCAGCTCATCACACGAGGAGAAAAGCGAGTTATTGCGACGCGATAAAGGAGGAATTCACGATTAGAATGAAGGTCGAAGAAAGGGAAACTGACCTAGTTGAGGGACCCACGGACCTCCTGAGGGTGCGAACTGACGCGCAATTCGCATGGAAAAATTTGACCTCGGCGACCTATCATGCCTCAAAGCTGGCGGGTCCGGCGATCTCCGCCCACCGATCATCTGATCACTCGCCGTAGTTCAATACGTGGCGAGTGATTAGATAGCTGAGAGAGCGTAGTGTTGAAGAGGGCACAGCGATGAGAGTCGCATCAATGCTCGAATCAACGGGCAAGGAAGGGGTACCATTTCTCGGGTTCTGGGCCGTTTCTCATGGTTCTTCCTTCTTTCGTGTACCACTCACCATCCCTAGGTTAATTTGAAATGGGTTGCTTTTTCATCGTGAATTCGTCCTTTAATTACATGTGTCTAAAAAAAATAACTGGCTTTAAAGTTGTTCCATAGATCAGAAAATGACTCTGGATGTACGACACATTAATGAGCTCCATCAGAGCTTCCAGAAACAATTGCGATAAAAAGGAAGGGATTAGGCAGGTTAGATGCGTCACGCGTAGCTGCAGCTCGACTGCCAAGGAAGCGAGGTGTGGCGCTTTTGGAAGGTGCGCTGGTTGCTGAGCAGTACTTGGAGAAGCTTCCGTCCCAGAAGCGTTCTACTCGCTAGTTTAGCTGGCGATTCGGACGAGCTGTGTGGCCAGCAGCGGCACAACTGGGGCAACTCGCCTCGAGGCATGGTTTGTCACGGTGCCACCAAACGCGCCGCGGTAAAGTCGTCCATGCATCCCCCGCCTTACAACGGAGGTTTTCCTGGGCATGCAGCGCTTTTTCTGAATGTTGTAGATGCAGAAGAACGCAGAACCATGGTCCATTTTTCCTGAACGCCCCAGGAAAGTCAAAACTGCGGAGAAGGAATGGTTGAAAGTTCGATACTCCCATTTGACAAGTTTTTGCTATGCATGTTGGCCCCCCTACATTGCAAACATGACAATGACATCTTTCTCAAAATGTCAGCAATCTGGGAGCGCCAAACTATGTTGCAAAAATTTAATAATCACCGGGGATCAAAGTTGGACCACTTCTTCACTACTGTTTCGACATTTCTGGAGGCGCAGGAAAATTGGACCATGGTTCTGTGTTCCTCGCATGAGCCCCTACAACATGCAGGAAACCATTCCGTAAAAGCGCTCCACGTCCTGAAAGGCCTCCCTTGTTAGCAGCTGCCCTTCCGCGAGCAAAAATCAACGGCCACACAAGGGAGCCCTATTATGCGTTTTCTACACGGATTTCTCCACGTTTTTTTGCCACCGGCGTACCATTGAGCACCCCATATCCCTTCTAAAGTCCTCTTGAACCTAGTAATCGCTGGCCTCTAACTTTGACCTTTTTTGCTCTCATATACTAGCATACTATGACTAAAGACCCTTACCCAAATGTTTCTCCATTGTCCATAATATCCGTTTGTTTCTGAAAGTTTCGATATGCGAACCTTCACAAGGCATGAAACAGTTTGTACTCGAATCACAGTGTAAACTCACGTCGACGTTTTGGTCGGAAGAACGAATCGAAAAGGGGACCCAACTGAAATTAGGTAGTAATCCACTCCAGACCAAAATTGATCCTACCAATTCTTTGCGGTCGCTTGACACAGCTACACCTTCAGACTTATTTCAAGGGCCACATACCCCATTAGTGTGGTGGCCTTCTTCCAGACGTACTCACCATGTCAACAAAGTTACTACGGAAAGGAACTCAAAAGCATAAAGCTATAGCGCATTAAAGGCGGATCATACGATGAAAAGGTGTAGAGGTGGTCAGTGGAGCAGAAATGAAGAAGAAACCATGAGAAACGGCTCGAAACCCGAGAAATGGGACCCCTTCCTTGCCCGTTGATTTCCGCATTGATGCGACTCTCATCGCTGTGCCCTCTTCAACACTACGCTCTCTCTGCTATCTAATCACTCGCCGCGTATACAGGGGGGGGGGCAAAAAAAGAGTCACTTTGCCCATGGCGCATATCATCAAACTTTTCGTCGCAAAGGATGCCGCTGTTATTGGGAGTTATACGGCGAATTATTCCTTAGATGTCCCCCATAAGCAGAATCAGGCCCACCTTCGCTGCTTTCACCGTCTCCAGAATATGACGTCATCTGTCATCACCGTCGAGCTCAAGGAGGCCTACCATAATCGCTCCATTCTGAAGCTGCTACATAAATTCTTCAATCGGATAACTGGTGAATGACTTCTTAGAGACACTAGCTCTGAATATGCAAAATGGCTTTTGACCAGCGTTTCAGAGACGTCGTAATCGTCTATGGTTTCTCGACGACCTCGTTGAGCTCGTACCGCGAACCATGTTTCCGTGGGAAAATCTTCTGATGTCGTCGGTGTAGAAAGGCCCCTATGTGATTTTTTTGATAGAATAGAATGTGCTCTTCAATATGCAATTGAGCTCATTCGGTTTGGTTCCGGCAAAGTGTAATTAATTCTGTTTTGAATGTGAGTCAGTGACTCTTTTTTTGCCCCCTGTAGACCTGCAGCGAGTGATTAGACGTCGGTGGGCGTTCCAGACTAACTGCGCCGAGGAGATGGCCATACTAGATCGCTAGGGCATATCCTTCGATGCAAATTGAGTGGTGGTCCGCATACTTATGCTTGTTAGGGGTCTGCATGTCTCTCCACTATGTAAGTTTAACCCCTCTGCGTCCTTCGTTGTCATCGTGGAATCCTACTTTAACTCTGTCAATCCATGCATGGAGGTAGACTGAGGGTCGCACCCGTGTATAGGGACTCCGGCAGGCATCGCTTCCATCAGCTTCGCGCGGGAAATCTCCCAGCTCCTCGTCTAATCGGAGGCGGCCCAATATTCACTTCATTATATAAACCAGAACTTTGGTGTGTCGGTTTGTCGGTGTGTGTGTCGTTCTGTCCGTCCGGACCAACCGCTCACAAAACCAGGGAGTACGAAGGGCAACACTTCGTGATGTTGATGTCATGATCATGATAACACCCACAGCGGCTATATAAACCTATCTTAACACACTCAGCCTCATTCTACATGGTGCTGCATGCAGCCGGAGGGAGGGTAGAAAGGAGAAAAGGGGCAGAAGGGGGAGGGGAAAAGAAAGGGAAGGGCTGGGGGAGGGAGGAAAGAGGGGATAGCGCACCGCTTTCTATATTACGGTTCGATCCGGTGTTGAGGAATTATTGCAACGTGATTGTGATAATACCTCAACGGCTATATAAACACCTACTTAGTACACTTTCAGTCATTTCACAAGGTGCTGCAGTGGCAGCTGGAGAGCAGTAAGGGGAGGAGGGGAGGATAAGAGGAGGAAGGAGGATCGCCAAGCTTCGCAGGGAAATGAGGGTCCGGCGGTTAATCTGATTGGTACATAAATCAGAGCATTATTTGTACAAACGGACGCGCTCTGAAAGTTACCGTATAGGAAAGGTACGAGCTGAGTCCCATTACGATTCGAATGAAAGCAAATGCGGCCTCATCTGGGAAAGGGTGTGATCACCGCACTCAAGTACTTCTTAAAGGATTTCTTTCCTCAATCTCATTCTTAGCTTTTCTTTTTTTCGAAATAAACATTTTAACATACACTTTTGTATTGTCGCTCCAAGGTTTGTGTATCAACTTGGGAAAGCTGAAAGCATCAGAAATAGATAAGTTTTGGGAACAGGCACCCTCTACAGAACACGGTTAAGCTCAACTCATAACACTTCTCAGCCAAGCTTATCTGCATCTGTAGAACTCGCGACAACTTAGCACCTCGAAACACCTCAATGCGCTAAGCGCCTGCGATTTCGATCGGCCGATACCCATTCGATCCGTGCCCACCCACCTTTGGATATCTTTCCCATGTAGTATTGTGACCATGTGTGCTCTCTCGACTGAGAGTTTTTGCACCTCTCCGCGACTGATCATCTCTCATTTCAAAGCCTGCTTGTGATTCTGACTTTCCCGCAGCTTAGAGCAGAAGCATCGTATGTCTGTGTTCTTGACAATATATCTTCCTTTTTTCTCGACCACTTCACATCCCTTTTTCGTATTCGGGTGGGTTACCACATCAAGTTGATCCTGAGCCCAACCTTTAACTCTTAAGCGGCAAGTTTCCCAATGTTGGGTGGTGTCCAAGTTCTAGAATACGTAGATTTCTCGCAAACATTCAGTGAAGGGCGTGGTCATGAACGCACTGCGGTACTCTGGTCGCCATTACCCATGCATGTTCTACGGTTAGAACTTTACCGAAAAGAAGGTTGAAAGTGCTACTCTTATATAAAGCTTGTAACTGTTGGATTTATAGAACCGGTTTTCCGCTTGCAGTCAGTCAACGCACCAACTACGTCTAACGAAGAGAAATCCGATTGGCAGTCTTCAATCATGGGATTCTCGAATACATAGAACACGAAATGTTCAAACACCAAATTTGATTCGTCGCGAGAAGTTTCCTCCTTGTTAAGGGCGTCTGCAGTACGAATCTCAACCTTTCTCTTTCAGATATGCGCACCCCTGCAGAATACGCGTTGGCGTCGATCATTCTAGTATGAGCGCTTTCCTCTGTTAAATGTAACGGTTGCGTCGCCACACACGATACCAAAATGCAGTTTCCTTTATCTGCATGGAATGCATCATCTTTGTTGTCGGTACATATGCGAGGGCGATTGCAGTTCTATCTGGGGCAAAGAACCAGCAATAAATGCCAGGGAGCACCTAGTTCGGACAGCCACGTCCTGCCCCCGCCCCTTGTTTAAGGGAGAGGGAATCCTCGATGAGGCTTCGTCAGGCGTCTTTTTTTGGTTACTCACAATTACCTCAAAGTACCTATTACCAGGGAATGTCAAAATGTGCCGGTTTTAGATCGGAATTTTCCTGACTAATCTGGTAATTGGTAAGAAGTGTTGTGGTGTTTTACCTGCTAAGTACCAATATCACAATTCATCAATGCACAAACCGCTTGGCACTCACAGAAGAGTATTTCCACGGCGCTTGAGCTACACAGTAGTTTGCTCACGGCGCGCTCGTAACCAGCTGCATAATCTCACGTCTCAAACGACTTACAGAATCTTCGCGAAAAACACTATTTCTATTTATCAGCCTCACTAATTCACTGCTGAATACTCATTACTCACACGATAATAGTGAAACAGAACCAAATATGCTTTCGTTGATTTAAAATTTCGAAACTCGTAAAACGGCCGCTAACGCGTGTCGAAATTGCCAGACACGGACGTCTTTCACGAATGCTGGCGAATGGGGATGCTCAAACTTGGTTCTTGGAGTGCATTCACTAGAAGCTCTTTCTGGCCTTCTGCTTCGTTGCATTCACATCTTACACTTCTACTCCATCCTATTCCATCGATCGATTTGTCTCCACTCTCCGAAATCGCGCGCTTTAACCCGATTCTCTCATTGCGTCGCCTGGTACGTAGCCGGCCAAACGCCGTCTTCTTTCCATGCCTCGCCTGGCTCTGCCTCCTGGTCCTTCGATGGTCCATAACGTGTAGTTTTTGTACGTTTGTTTCTCTTCAGAAACCGAATCTTCATGCGTGAAACTTTGTGTGCTATTTCCAGTGATCACAACTGACATATTCATGTTAGGAAAGAGTGCAAGAATTTTCCGCGCAAGATTCCTTTAAGTTATTCGATCCATGGATCAAGACTTCCCCACCACGAACAATATATTCGCAGCGACAGTTGTGGGATCTATATCGGTGTCTATTACAGGCGTACCTATTTTTTTCCCGATGGGACTCGAAGCCGTTAGACTATGTCCAGACACTTCGTATAGCATACATTATAGTATTCTAGGGGTCGAGCTACCTAGGCAATTTTCTAGCCAACGGCTCAGTCATGGAAAAATTACGATAAAAAAATCCTGCTCAATTTCTGGGAAGTGGGGCAGCAGAGGGTTAATGATGCCTGTTGCTTCAAATTATATTCCTTCATTCGTAAAGGAAGTAAGCCTAGCCCGAGGAAAACGTCAACGCGGCTGCGGTAAGACACTCCAAATAGAGCCGCCCATTGCTAGGAAAACTGATCACAGCAGGTTGCAAAGAGTAGTTTTCGTAGTTGGAGAAGAAGATTCGAGGCGGAGTTTGAGAGGTATGTTCTATCAAAAACTTACCGTTGTGAGTGCAGTTCTCATTTGATTTCGCCACTCTTGGCTCTCTTCTCTACGCGGATTTCTGTTCAAATCAGATTCCATCTGAAACACAGCTTATTCGGGATGCCGTTGAAGCTTCCGAGCCATATTTTGGAACGATTCTCCTAGAGGGTTTCCGTTAATACTGCAACAAAATCTGAAACTGTCTACTCTGGCAATTCTTGATCTTCTGTAAATTGAATTGAATACTGGAAAAGTGAGAAGTCTCCATCTTTGAAGTGGCATGGGAAAGGTCGATGAGAGAGTTTCTATCACAGCGATGTGTGAAGTATCCAGGCAACGACTGCACCTGTACTCCGATAGGGAGCAAGGAAGGCACTCTTCAACGGAGCACAGGTGAACTGCCTTAATTCAGGTGACCAACAAACAGTTCTACCGTTGTTGTAATCCGGCAGAAACCAAACCTAAACCGATGACTGTCTGGCAAAAGTTACAAACAGCCATCATTCTAGTAATCCACTAGCTATTCGGGAGAAACGAGGTGGAGGTTTGTGCAGAATGGCACGACAATACAGAAAGTTTTCACAACTACTGCTGTGCCAAATTACCTGCCCATAGTCTTGCACAAAGTATTCCTCTGTATACCAGAGCCCAGATTACAGGATTGCCTTTTATCTTCTCCTATGCTTAAAGGAGAAGGCGTGTGCTGAACAATGGAATAACCCAAGGAGCAGAAGTCGTCTTTCAGCAAAGCATGGAAGAATATGTTATAGGAAAGCTTGGAGGCCGCGGTAGGATCGTAGATCTGAGAACTTTGCCATCGGTCACTACGAAAAAAGGGGGACTGAATAGTTGGCATTGGCTAGAATATGTGGAGGTCTATAAGGTTTTATAAAGAACCCAGTATCCTAGAAACAAAGACATGTTTCGCGCGATTGAGACATTGATTGTGAAGATTTTCGTCTCCTTCCTTCTGCCCTACTCGTTCTTTCTCGAGATCATTGAAGGCACAAACTACTAGAGACTATGTGATGGCAGTTAAAAAATCTGTAACAGCGAGAGAGTGCGGCCTTCTTATACGGCTAAAGTGGGCGGACCGAGCTCAATAGAATTCTATGTTGTATTACAATAATCCTCGATCGGCCAGTAGATAAGCTTTCTACACGTTACAAATGAATCATCAGAATTTCTATAAGCTAAAGTCATACAAATGATTGCATGAATAGTGATGACTGCTGCAAAAGTCTTATAGTTTGTGGGTACACCTCGCCACAATGACCGCGGACAGAGAAACATTGTTGTCGATGCAGCCTATTCCTTACCTTGGTTTTGAGCAATCAGACGGCGCATTGTATATGGTCCCAGAATAGCGCTTAATTGTGCATAAGTATACGATACGGTTGACAGTTCGCGATTGAGGCTAGTCGCTGAAGGTGCTGGTTTAGCCTGAAAGTACAAAGGACTACAACAATTTGATGGAAAATGTGGTTAGGCCTGAATTCAGGGTCATAAAATTCCCGGTAAGGAGGCGGCGAGCCGACTGCGAGTGATGAATAGCTATCTATAATTCGAATGAACTCTCAAGATTTGTTTTCAGGGATTTCAAGACGACTGCCGACGATAACGCTCAAGATTCCAGGTAGTGGTTACGTTGATTCCCTCAGTGCACAAAGTAACTAAGCGCAATAGAAGTCTGCGGATGTACTCACTAGAATGAATCGTGTAAACTTCACCAGCTCAGCACGTTTATATCTAGTCGCGCGCTCTGATGCTCCAAATTGAAACGTGATCCTATAGGACCGACGAGGTGCAAACATTATTTACTGCGAACTTGCAATTTGCTGCCTGTATAATATCAGTGCATTTTACTACTTACATTTCGAATGTGAATTCGTTTCAAAAAAAGTCTGATTTTAACCGAAGTTTACTCACATGCCTTAAAGTCGACTTTTCTTCCTTCGTCTTGTCCAATAAATTACATATCCATCTATGTGCAGAAACGTGGACAAATTTTATCCTAAGCCTTGACGTTTATTGTAAGGCTAGTGAAGATGCTCTTGAATATGGCCTTTTTCAATTTCTTCCTACGCTTGTGCACCACGCTGAATTTTTTCCAGTTTCCGAGGCTCGTGCTCTTTGTCGAGTAATTTTGTCTCCAAACATTAAAGGCAAGCCCCGGGATCAGCCGAATGGTTAGAGAAGGTTACTGCGAAGAAAATGTATTGTCTACTACCACAAATTCACGCCAGCTTATCGACCCAGAATCTCGACGACCAAGAGACGCAATCAAGTTAAGAACTGAAACATCGATCCTTTTCTGATAGCGCATTCAACCTCATCGCTTATGTATGGAGACAGCTGTGCTCTCTTTTTCGCTTTTTCGTCTTTTTTAGATCGAATTATCTTGCTTTCGTATACATCTACCTTATGAAGGTAAAGACCCAGTTGTGCGCTTCCGTTTTTGTCTTTCCTTGCCCACTCATCCCATTCAAAGGTTGGTCCGCATCATATGAGGCGTTTTGTACATCACTTTTATCAAGAAGGGTATAAAATTTTAACAATTCTAGTGCAAGCGTACTTGATTGGGGTAACCTATTCTTCTAACCAGCTCTTTATATCATAGCTACAACCATTGACTGGTCATTGTCAACCGTAGTGGGAAAGCACCAACCGAAGAATGGGCAGTTTGTGCAATACTAGTGCAGTGCCACTTGTTTCATCTGCAGTTGATAGAGCGCCTCAATTTTCCGCCTTATGATATATACATCGCGGAGAATATAGGGCCGTACAAGTATTACATGCTAATACTAATTACTGCTTCCTAAACTATATTGTTAGAAGTAACTTGCTTTCTATAGGTGGACTTGGCGTAAGTTTGTGGTCTCATAATAGCAGGTTCTAAAAACTTTACTAAGTTTGCCGAAGAAAATATGATTTTGAAAATTGCAGACAATCAATCAGACAATTCAAACAATATTCATTGAGATTCATTCTATCAGGAATATAGAGTTGAATAAAGCGCGAATTTGGGAGAATCAATGGACAATGCAATATGTAACACAGGGACGGTAGCAAAGTACCCTTAACTCGCAATCAGAAGTAACGATCGGAGATTCTAAGCAAAGAATAAAGAATGGAGAGTGCGATCCAGCCCAGATCAAGCAAGAGCTTCCTACTTTAGATTTCAGACGACAAAATATCAGGAAACGAATAAATAAGAAAAAAAAGGTTGCAAAAGTACCTGAAGATTATGGATCGCAGCTGCATTCTTTGATTCCTAACAGGTTGAGCTGGTCAGAGAAGAAAAAAGAGCACGGGATTGAAGAGGCGCAGTCACCACGTCTGACACGTATGACCCTCCAGTGAAAAGTGCTTCGGAGTACTTTTTAGTGAAGGATCAACGTGGCCTCTGCGTCTCCTCGACCCCACAGTATTTCTTTTCTCTGCCTTAGTTAGGAATTAGGTTTACAAGTTAACTCTCTAACTACTAATTAAAATGGTTTTTTTGGTTATGATCTAACTGTAGGTTAAACAAGACTTAATGTGTTGAGAAGCGCTCTGAACCTGTTATCTAAACTGACTTTGGTCTGAGCTAATCTCGACACGTTAAGTCTGAATTAATGAAGGTTTGCTACCGTCCCAGTAATAAAGCGCGATTTGAGGTTCAATGGCAGATGCGAATGCATGCGAACATCAGATGGACCAGATGAGCCTCTCCTCAGATGTGAACCAAGCTCAAGGACACATTTCACCCTCAAGTACTCAGTGAATCTGCATTCCTTGAATAAGACGGAGTTATATACAAAGGTCTACGATGTGACGTTGGCGTTCATTTGGCTTATGGTTAGTAGAGCGCAAAAAGGGCTATGCCACTGCCACTTGGGCTAGTTGGTTCAGACATTTGTCGCTACGTGATGGCTTACTTAGCGGGGTCTGCGTGTAGCTCATTCCCATGATCTTTCTTCTGCTCACCCGCCCTAATCCATAGTGCCTATTCGTCGCAGCACGCGCTCAAAGTCCAAGAATCAAATTCCCTCTTTTCAGTGTGAGCGTTCCTTTCCTATAACCTTCCATGGTGGATCACTTGCAACTCCACCCCAGCCTTGATATAAAATCGACACCCAAGCAAAATAAGACTGACTCTATGAAAAATCCCATCTCCTTCCATACACGAATTCCAAGTTTGCGCCTTCCCCGCACTTCTAACATTTGCAGGTAGCAAGTAGAATTGAAATTTCTATACGCGCGTCCATAATCAGACTATCAGTCATTGTTGCAAGATTCTTGTAGAACTCGATCAAACGCTTTCTCACCTCGCTGTCCATTTGACTCCCAATCTGGTACTCTGATGATTTCTGTAAAACATTGTTATGGTTTTTGTGAGTTTTGCTCTCTGTCAGGGAAAAGTGGCTGCTGTATAAGGATAATTACCCGTTTCAGGCAGACGTGAAGTGGCTCCTGATCCTATCCAAAAATTGAGTTTTCTTGCTCTTTAAGGCATTTAAGATCCTCTCCCCCACTTTTTCACCCTGCCTCTGTTCTTTTTCTTCCTTTGCTATATCCTTTCGAAAAGCTGATTTTATTGGAGCTCGCCTTCCATACCAAATTCCTCCACCTTTTGCATTTCGAAATCGAACTGTTCTATCCCAATCCATCGTCGCTTTCCACAGCCGCCTTATTCAGTCACTTCCTATTATTTATGTTTACTGAATGCCAAAGAACTTACTATTCCAGGGGCAGGGTTGTCTGACCCATCATCCTGGTTAAGTGCATTGCTATTGCTCGCATTGGCTGTAATAAGCTAGATGAGGTTAGTGGAATGTGAATGCGCATCAAAAGCAAAGCACGAAACGTATCTAACAGAATTGAAGACTTCTAACGCATCTTATCAGCCTTTATCAGTTGCTATCGCTTCAGTCATGTACCACCAATGTCCCGGGACCACCCCACATAACACTTGTAAGTATAGACGCTCTAGTACCAATATGAACGACAAAACGAAATTGGCGATGCTCGCTTTCTAGCCCCTCTTATCAGCTATTATCAGTCGTTATCAGTTCCTATCACGTATCCACTTGTACCACCCAAAGTTTGTGTCTCTGTCCCACCCCACATAACAAATGGGCGCTTTGGTGTCAACGTGAGCTACCAACGAAATGGACCACTTTTGCGATCAGCTTATATCAGTTGCTATCACTCTTGGTTATGTACCACTAATGTTCCGGGACCACCCCACATAACACTTGTAAGTATAGACGCTCTAGTACCAATATGAACGACAAAACGAAATTGGCGATGCTCGCTTTCTAGCCCCTCTTATCAGCTATTATCAGTCGTTATCAGTTCCTATCACGTACCACTTGTGTCCCCATCCCACCCCCTATAACATATGTAAGAACCACTGCGCTATCGTTACTGTGACTCGAGCTATGAATTTCCGG